>JBBPBX010018095.1:0-16409 GCA_038048925.1 Garcialebias charrua
TGCAATGAGCATTTTAAATGAATCAAGTCAAACCACAACTTGCAGCTTGAGATGTTCAACGCGTCAACCTGTTGGACTTTAACAAGTCCCACAGGTCCAGCTCCGAACCAGCCGGGTGGTTTCCCTTTGGGTCTTATTCAGACTGATGACTCTGACTCGGTGTGGAGAGCAATGCGCGTGCAGACACATCCAAACCGGACAGTCAGGTGAGAGCAGAGTGGGTCTGAGCTGGCCCGGATGAACCCGGATCATTTTGCACGAGACGAGAAGACTCCTCACTGCTGGTTTAAGTAGAACAGGGGTCTGCAACCTTTACAACCAAAAGAGCCATTTTACGCCTTCGTTCACTAAATTAAAAGTGTTCAGAGCCAAAACAACATGCTACAACTGTGGTTCTCAACTGGTGGCCCATGGGCCACTTTAGGTTTGTTGGAAGGAGCTTTTGTGGCCACTAGGGGGTGACATTATAAATATAAAACAACTAATAATTTATATTTTTACAATTTTAGACAAATGAAAAGACCAGATTCTTTTAAAGAGAGGTTTTTTTAATTAAAGCTGCAGTATGTCGTTTTTGGAAAACTGGACTTGGAAAAATTTTGAACAGAGACACCTTTCTGGTCCCTCCCAGGTCCCTCCCAGGTCAGCCAGAACAAGGTTCTGGCTGACCTGCAACTCACCCTCCTTAGCTCCTCCTCCATAGCATGGCCTGTCTGTGACTGGACAGGCAGGGGATGGGCGTGAGAAGCTCGTTCATGAACCAAACTCTGTTTTTATTGGCTGGTTAACGGCGGGTCACTGTGGGTTTTAAGAAATGCTTGTAGTACCACCGGGAGAATCCAGAGGACTATAGTTTTTTTCGGAGATTACCTGTCTAACATCAGTCTGTCAGGAGATAGTGACAGAGTGAAGAAATATGTTAAAAATATATTTTTAGAAAAGTTACATACATGAGCTTTAATAAAAGCAATGAACTATGCAGACCTAAGTAGTATTTTTAATTGTGGAAAAATAAATTAAGTAGCCTACAGATAGAAATAAAGCATAAAGTTAAAGTGGGTATGCTTTACTCCTTAGTTCCAGTATTTAAATATTTGCAAAATAAATGAGAGGAAAATGTCTTAAACTACCGGTAAACGAACAGGATTACCGGTAGTTTAGTTAACTTTGGTCCAAGCTTGAAAGAGCCGCATGTGGCTCCAGAGCCGCAGGTTGCAGACCCCTGAAGTAGAACTTCACACTCCGCAGGAGCGTGAGAAAAAGTTGCGTAAAGAGCGCGTTTTTCCATGAAAGTGTCCCAACATCACACCGAGGTTCAGCTGGAAACATCTGTCTGTCTGAGAGGTTCTGCTGGAAACATCTGTCTGTCTGAGAGCTTCTGAAACAAGATACGGAGTGTGTGCGCTTGGATATATTTACCATGCTCATCTTCACTGTCCCGGTGTGTAGAAGACGCGTGCAGCTGAAGTTCCTCCTCTCTGCTCCTCTCAACTCCTTCTGAGTTCAGCCATCCTCTGGTCTGGATCTGCCCCCACCACCCCTCAGCCCGGAGACACTGTGTGACAACAAGAAGTTGTTCAGCTGTGCGCAGAGCGAGCTGTCCTCCAACAGAAGGTTGTGTCTGTGCTGCTGATCATCTGCTGATCATCTGGACTCTGTCCCAGCAGCACCAGTTGTCTCGGAGCTGCTGCTCCTCCTCTCCACACAGCAGTCTGTCCAGAACAGCTTCAAGTCGGCTGCTTTCATCATGGAGGCCGGTGACGTCAGTGCAGATGTGCCTCTCCTCCGTCAGCTGTGCGCATGTCCGTCGAGCTGCCTGAAACACGAGCTCTCTGATGGACACACTGCCGGTCCTTCTGTCTGCTGCTGCTGCTGGGAGTTTATATCCTCTCCCCTGCTGGGAGTTTAGAACCTCATGTCTGCTGGGAGTTTATTTCCTATTTACTACTGGTAGTTCAGTTCAGTCCTCCAATCAGTTCAGATCTGCATGTAGTTTAGATCTCTCTCTCTCTGTTTGTAGTTTATGTCTGTCTGCTGGATGTTTTGGACCCCCTCTTTGCTGGTACTTTATGTTCTTCTCCTCTCTGTTGGTAGTTTAGATCCTCATTTCTGCTCATAGTTTAGTTTCTCATCTTTACAGAAATAGTTTATGTCCTCCTCCTGTCTGCTGGTAGTTTATGTCCTCCTCCTGTCTGCTGGTAGTATATGTCCTCCTCCTGTCTGCTGGTATTTCATCTTCTCCTCCTCTCTGTTGGTAGTTTATGTCCCCATCCTGCCTGCTGGTAGTTAATGTCCCCATCCTGCCTGCTGGTAGTTTAGATCCTCATTTCTGCTCATAGTTTAGTTTATCATCTTTACAGATATAGTTTATGTCTGCCTCCTGCCTGCTGGTACTTTATGTCCTCCTCCTGTCTGCTGGTACTTTATGTCCTCCTCCTGTCTGCTGGTACTTTATGTCCTCCTCCTGTCTGCTGGTACTTTATGTCCTCCTCCTGTCTGCTGGTACTTTATGTCCTCCTCCTGTCTGCTGGTACTTTATGTCCTCCTCCAGTCTGCTAGTACTTTGTGTCCCCCTCCTCTACTGGTAGTTTATGTCTGCCTCCTGTCTGCTAGTAGTTTATGTCCCCCTCCTCTCTGCTGGTATTTTATCTTCTCCTCCTCTCTGTTGGTAGTTTATGTCCTCCTCCTGTCTGCTGGTACTTTGTGTCCCCCTCCTGTCTACTGGTAGTTTATGTCTGCCTCCAGTCTGCTAGTACTTTGTGTCCCCCTCCTGTCTACTGGTAGTTTATGTCTGCCTCCTGTCTGCTAGTAGTTTATGTCCCCCTCCTCTCTGCTGGTATTTTATCTTCTCCTCCTCTCTGTTGGTAGTTTATGTCCCCCTCCTGTCTGCTGGTATTTTATCTTCTCCTCCTCTCTGCTGGTAGTTTTTGTCCCCCTCCTGTCTGCTAGTAGTTTATGTCCCCCTCCTGTCTGCTGGTATTTTATCTTCTCCTCCTCTCTGTTGGTAGTTTTTGTCCCCCTCCTGTCTGCTGGTAGTTTATGTACCCCTCCTGTCTGCTGGTAGTTTATGTCCCCCTCCTGTCTGCTAGTAGATTTTGTCCCCCTCATGTCTGCTTGTAGTTTATCTTCTCCTCCTCTGTGTTGGTAGTTTTTGACCCCCTCCTGTCTGCTGGTATTTTATCTTCTCCTCCTCTCTGTTGGTAGTTTATGTCCCCTCCTATCTGCTGGTAGTTTATGTCCCCCTCCTGTCTGTTGGCATTTTATCTTCTCCTCCTCTCTGCTGGTAGTTTATGTCCCCCTCCTGTCTGCTGGTAGTTTATGTCCCTCTCCTGTCTACTGGTAGTTTATGTCCCCCTCCTGTCTGCTGGTATTTTATCTTCTCCTCCTCTCTGCTGGTAGTTTTTGTCCCCCTCCTGTCTGCTGGTAGTTTATGTCCCTCTCCTCTGGTAGTTTATGTCCCCCTCCTGTCTGCTGGTATTTTATCTTCTCCTCCTCTCTGCTGGTAGTTTTTGTCCCCCTCCTGTCTGCTGGTAGTTTATGTCCCCCTCCTGTCTGCTGGTATTTTATTTTCTCCTCCTCTCTGCTGGTAGTTTTTGTCCCCCTCCTGTCTGCTGGTAGTTTATGTCCCCCTCCTGTCTGCTGGTATTTTATTTTCTCCTCCTCTCTGCTGGTAGTTTTTGTCCCCCTCCTGTCTGCTGGTATTTTATTTTCTCCTCCTCTCTGCTGGTAGTTTTTGTCCCCCTCCTGTCTGCTGGTAGTTTATGTCCCCCTCCTGTCTGCTGGTATTTTATTTTCTCCTCCTCTCTGCTGGTAGGTTATGTCCCCCTCCTGTCTGCTGGTATTTTATTTTCTCCTCCTCTCTGCTGGTAGTTTATGTCCCCCTCCTGTCTGCTGGTAGTTTATCTTCTCCTCTTCTCTGTTGGAAGTTTTTGTCCCCCTCCTGTCTGCTGGTATTTTATCTTCTCCTCCTCTCTGCTGGTAGTTTATGTCCCCCTCCTGTCTGCAGGTAGTTTATCTCCTCCTCCTCTCTGTTGGTAGTTTATGTGCCCCTCCTGTCTGCTGGTTGTTTATCTTCTCCTCCTCTCTGTTGGTAGGTTATGTCCCCCTCCTCTCTGCTGGTAGTTTATATTCTCCTCCTCTCTGTTGGTAGTTTATGTCCCCCTCCTGTCTGCTGGTAGTTTATGTCCCCCTCCTGTCTGCTGGTAGTTTGTCTTCTCCTCCTCCTCCTCCTCCTCTCTGTTGGTAGTTTTTGTCCCCCTCCTGTCTGCTGGTATTTTATCTTCTCCTCTCTGCTGGTAGTTTTTGTCCCACTACTGTCTGCTGGTAGTTTATGTCCCCCTCCTGTCTGCTGGTAGTTTGTCTTCTCCTCCTCCTCCTCTCTGTTGGTAGTTTTTGTCCCCCTCCTGTCTGCTGGTATTTTATCTTCTCCTCTCTGTTGGTAGTTTATGTCCCCCTCTTGTCGGCTGGTAGTTTATGTTCCCCTCCTGTCTGCTGGTAGTTTATCTTCTCCTCCTCTCTGTTGGTAGTTTTGTCCCCCTCCTGTCTGCTATATTTTATCTTCTCCTCCTCTCTGTTGGTAGTTTATGTCCCCTCCTGTCTGCTGGTAGTTTATCTTCTCCTCCTCTCTGTTGGTAGTTTTTGTCCCCCTCCTGTCTGCTATATTTTATCTTCTCCTCCTCTCTGCTGGTAGTTTTAGTCCCCCTCCTGTCTGCTGGTAGTTTATGTCCCCCTCCTGTCTGCTGGTAGTCTATCTTCTCATCCTCTCTGTTGGTAGTTTTTGTCCCCCTCCTGTCTGCTATATTTTATCTTCTCCTCTTCTCTGTTGGTAGTTTATGTCCCCCTCCTGTCTGCTGGTAGTTTATGTCCCCCTCCTGTCTGCTGGTATTTTATCTCCTCCTCCTCTCTGTTGGTAGTTTATGTCCCCCTCCTGTCTGCTAGTAGTTTATGTCCCCCCTCCTGTTTTCTGGTAGTTTTTGTCCCCCTCCTGTCTTCTGATAGTTTATGTCCATCTCCTGTCTGCTGGTAGTTTATGTCCCCCTCCTGTCTGCTAGTAGTTTTTGTCCCCCTCCTGTCTGCTGGTAGTTTATCTTCTCCTCCTCTCTGTTGGTAGTTTTTGTCCCCCTCCTGTCTGCTGGTATTTTATCTTCTCCTCCGCTCTGTTGGTAGATTATGTCCCCCTCCTGTCTGCTAGTAGTTTATTTCCCCCTCCTGTCTGCTGGTAGTTTATGTCCCCCTCCTGTCTGCTGGTAGTTTATGTCCTCCTCCTGTCTGCTGTTAGTTTATGTCCTCCTCCTGTCTGCTGGTAGTTTATGTCCTCCTCCTCTCTGCTGGTAATTTATGTTCTCCTGTCTGCTGTTAGTTTATGTTCTTCTCTTCTCTGCTAGTAGTTTATGTCCTCCTCCTGTCTTCTGGTAGTTTGTGTTATTATTGTCCTCTTTACTGGTAATTTATGTTCTCCTCCTGTCTGCTGGTAGTTTATGTTCTCATCTTCTCTGCTAGTAATTTATGTTCTCCTCTCTGCTGGTATTTCATGTCCTCCTCCTGTCTGCTGGTAGTTTATGTCCTCCTCCTGTCTGCTGTTAGTTTATTTCCCCCTCCTGTCTGCTGTTAGTTTATGTCCTCCTCCTGTCTGCTGGTAGTTTATGTCCTCCTCCTCTCTGCTGGTAATTTATGTTTTCCTGTCTGCTGTTAGTTTACGTTCTCCTCTTCTCTGCTAGTAGTTTATGTCCCCCTCCTGTCTGCTGGTAGTTTATGTCCCCCTCCTGTCTGCTAGTAAGGTAGTTTTTGTCCCCCTCCTGTCTGCTGGTAGTTTATCTTCTCCTCCTCTCTGTTGGTAGTTTTTGTCCCCCTCCTGTCTGCTGGTATTTTATCTTCTCCTCCTCTCTGTTGGTAGTTTATGTCCCCCTCCTGTCTGCTGGTAGTTTATGTCCCCCTCCTGTCTGCTGGTAGTTTTTGTCCCCCTCCTGTCTGCTGGTATTTTATCTTCTCCTCCTCTCTGTTGGTAGTTTATGTCCCCCTCCTGTCTGCTAGTAGTTTTTGTCCCCCTCCTGTCTGCTGGTAGTTTATCTTCTCCTCCTCTCTGTTGGTAGTTTTTGTCCCCCTCCTGTCTGCTGGTATTTTATCTTCTCCTCCGCTCTGTTGGTAGATTATGTCCCCCTCCTGTCTGCTAGTAGTTTATTTCCCCCTCCTGTCTGCTGGTAGTTTATGTCCCCCTCCTGTCTGCTGGTAGTTTATGTCCTCCTCCTGTCTGCTGTTAGTTTATGTCCTCCTCCTGTCTGCTGGTAGTTTATGTCCTCCTCCTCTCTGCTGGTAATTTATGTTCTCCTGTCTGCTGTTAGTTTATGTTCTTCTCTTCTCTGCTAGTAGTTTATGTCCTCCTCCTGTCTTCTGGTAGTTTGTGTTATTATTGTCCTCTTTACTGGTAATTTATGTTCTCCTCCTGTCTGCTGGTAGTTTATGTTCTCATCTTCTCTGCTAGTAATTTATGTTCTCCTCTCTGCTGGTATTTCATGTCCTCCTCCTGTCTGCTGGTAGTTTATGTCCTCCTCCTGTCTGCTGTTAGTTTATTTCCCCCTCCTGTCTGCTGTTAGTTTATGTCCTCCTCCTGTCTGCTGGTAGTTTATGTCCTCCTCCTCTCTGCTGGTAATTTATGTTTTCCTGTCTGCTGTTAGTTTACGTTCTCCTCTTCTCTGCTAGTAGTTTATGTCCCCCTCCTGTCTGCTGGTAGTTTATGTCCCCCTCCTGTCTGCTAGTAAGGTAGTTTTTGTCCCCCTCCTGTCTGCTGGTAGTTTATCTTCTCCTCCTCTCTGTTGGTAGTTTTTGTCCCCCTCCTGTCTGCTGGTATTTTATCTTCTCCTCCTCTCTGTTGGTAGTTTATGTCCCCCTCCTGTCTGCTGGTAGTTTATGTCCCCCTCCTGTCTGCTAGTAGTTTTTGTCCCCCTCCTGTCTGCTGGTAGTTTATCTTCTCCTCCTCTCTGTTGGTAGTTTTTGTCCCCCTCCTGTCTGCTGGTATTTTATCTTCTCCTCCGCTCTGTTGGTAGATTATGTCCCCCTCCTGTCTGCTGGTAGTTTATGTCCCCCTCCTGTCTGCTGGTAGTTTGTCTTCTTCTCCTCCTCCTCCTCCTCTCTGTTGGTAGTTTTTGTCCCCCTCCTGTCTGCTGGTATTTTATCTTCTCCTCTCTGCTGGTAGTTTTTGTCCCACTACTGTCTGCTGGTAGTTTATGTCCCCCTCCTGTCTGCTGGTAGTTTGTCTTCTCCTCCTCCTCCTCTCTGTTGGTAGTTTTTGTCCCCCTCCTGTCTGCTGGTATTTTATCTTCTCCTCTCTGTTGGTAGTTTATGTCCCCCTCTTGTCGGCTGGTAGTTTATGTTCCCCTCCTGTCTGCTGGTAGTTTATCTTCTCCTCCTCTCTGTTGGTAGTTTTGTCCCCCTCCTGTCTGCTATATTTTATCTTCTCCTCCTCTCTGTTGGTAGTTTATGTCCCCTCCTGTCTGCTGGTAGTTTATCTTCTCCTCCTCTCTGTTGGTAGTTTTTGTCCCCCTCCTGTCTGCTATATTTTATCTTCTCCTCCTCTCTGCTGGTAGTTTTAGTCCCCCTCCTGTCTGCTGGTAGTTTATGTCCCCCTCCTGTCTGCTGGTAGTCTATCTTCTCATCCTCTCTGTTGGTAGTTTTTGTCCCCCTCCTGTCTGCTATATTTTATCTTCTCCTCTTCTCTGTTGGTAGTTTATGTCCCCCTCCTGTCTGCTGGTAGTTTATGTCCCCCTCCTGTCTGCTGGTATTTTATCTCCTCCTCCTCTCTGTTGGTAGTTTATGTCCCCCTCCTGTCTGCTAGTAGTTTATGTCCCCCCTCCTGTTTTCTGGTAGTTTTTGTCCCCCTCCTGTCTTCTGATAGTTTATGTCCATCTCCTGTCTGCTGGTAGTTTATGTCCCCCTCCTGTCTGCTAGTAGTTTTTGTCCCCCTCCTGTCTGCTGGTAGTTTATCTTCTCCTCCTCTCTGTTGGTAGTTTTTGTCCCCCTCCTGTCTGCTGGTATTTTATCTTCTCCTCCGCTCTGTTGGTAGATTATGTCCCCCTCCTGTCTGCTAGTAGTTTATTTCCCCCTCCTGTCTGCTGGTAGTTTATGTCCCCCTCCTGTCTGCTGGTAGTTTATGTCCTCCTCCTGTCTGCTGTTAGTTTATGTCCTCCTCCTGTCTGCTGGTAGTTTATGTCCTCCTCCTCTCTGCTGGTAATTTATGTTCTCCTGTCTGCTGTTAGTTTATGTTCTTCTCTTCTCTGCTAGTAGTTTATGTCCTCCTCCTGTCTTCTGGTAGTTTGTGTTATTATTGTCCTCTTTACTGGTAATTTATGTTCTCCTCCTGTCTGCTGGTAGTTTATGTTCTCATCTTCTCTGCTAGTAATTTATGTTCTCCTCTCTGCTGGTATTTCATGTCCTCCTCCTGTCTGCTGGTAGTTTATGTCCTCCTCCTGTCTGCTGTTAGTTTATTTCCCCCTCCTGTCTGCTGTTAGTTTATGTCCTCCTCCTGTCTGCTGGTAGTTTATGTCCTCCTCCTCTCTGCTGGTAATTTATGTTTTCCTGTCTGCTGTTAGTTTACGTTCTCCTCTTCTCTGCTAGTAGTTTATGTCCCCCTCCTGTCTGCTGGTAGTTTATGTCCCCCTCCTGTCTGCTAGTAAGGTAGTTTTTGTCCCCCTCCTGTCTGCTGGTAGTTTATCTTCTCCTCCTCTCTGTTGGTAGTTTTTGTCCCCCTCCTGTCTGCTGGTATTTTATCTTCTCCTCCTCTCTGTTGGTAGTTTATGTCCCCCTCCTGTCTGCTGGTAGTTTATGTCCCCCTCCTGTCTGCTAGTAGTTTTTGTCCCCCTCCTGTCTGCTGGTAGTTTATCTTCTCCTCCTCTCTGTTGGTAGTTTTTGTCCCCCTCCTGTCTGCTGGTATTTTATCTTCTCCTCTGCTCTGTTGGTAGATTATGTCCCCCTCCTGTCTGCTGGTAGTTTATGTCCCCCTCCTGTCTGCTGGTAGTTTGTCTTCTCCTCCTCCTCCTCCTCCTCTCTGTTGGTAGTTTTTGTCCCCCTCCTGTCTGCTGGTATTTTATCTTCTCCTCTCTGCTGGTAGTTTTTGTCCCACTACTGTCTGCTGGTAGTTTATGTCCCCCTCCTGTCTGCTGGTAGTTTGTCTTCTCCTCCTCCTCCTCTCTGTTGGTAGTTTTTGTCCCCCTCCTGTCTGCTGGTATTTTATCTTCTCCTCTCTGTTGGTAGTTTATGTCCCCCTCTTGTCGGCTGGTAGTTTATGTTCCCCTCCTGTCTGCTGGTAGTTTATCTTCTCCTCCTCTCTGTTGGTAGTTTTGTCCCCCTCCTGTCTGCTATATTTTATCTTCTCCTCCTCTCTGTTGGTAGTTTATGTCCCCTCCTGTCTGCTGGTAGTTTATCTTCTCCTCCTCTCTGTTGGTAGTTTTTGTCCCCCTCCTGTCTGCTATATTTTATCTTCTCCTCCTCTCTGCTGGTAGTTTTAGTCCCCCTCCTGTCTGCTGGTAGTTTATGTCCCCCTCCTGTCTGCTGGTAGTCTATCTTCTCATCCTCTCTGTTGGTAGTTTTTGTCCCCCTCCTGTCTGCTATATTTTATCTTCTCCTCTTCTCTGTTGGTAGTTTATGTCCCCCTCCTGTCTGCTGGTAGTTTATGTCCCCCTCCTGTCTGCTGGTATTTTATCTCCTCCTCCTCTCTGTTGGTAGTTTATGTCCCCCTCCTGTCTGCTAGTAGTTTATGTCCCCCCTCCTGTTTTCTGGTAGTTTTTGTCCCCCTCCTGTCTTCTGATAGTTTATGTCCACCTCCTGTCTGCTGGTAGTTTATGTCCCCCTCCTGTCTGCTGGTAGTTTATGTCCCCCTCCTGTCTGCTGTAGTTTATGTCCCCCTCCTGTCTGCTGGTAGTTTATGTCCCCCTCCTGTCTGCTGTAGTTTATGTCCCCCTCCTGTCTGCTGGTAGTTTATCCTCCTCCTCTCTGTTGGTAGTTTATGTCCCCCTCCTGTCTGCTGGTAGTTTATGTCCCCCTCCTGTCTGCTGGTATTTTATCTTCTCCTCCTCACTGTTGGTAGTTTATGTCCCCCTCCTGTCTGCTAGTAGTTTTTGTCCCCCTCCTGTCTGCTGGTAGTTTATCTTCTCCTCCTCTCTGTTGGTAGTTTTTGTCCCCCTCCTGTCTGCTGGTATTTTATCTTCTCCTCCGCTCTGTTGGTAGATTATGTCCCCCTCCTGTCTGCTAGTAGTTTATTTCCCCCTCCTGTCTGCTGGTAGTTTATGTCCCCCTCCTGTCTGCTGGTAGTTTATGTCCTCCTCCTGTCTGCTGTTAGTTTATGTCCTCCTCCTGTCTGCTGGTAGTTTATGTCCTCCTCCTCTCTGCTGGTAATTTATGTTCTCCTGTCTGCTGTTAGTTTATGTTCTTCTCTTCTCTGCTAGTAGTTTATGTCCTCCTCCTGTCTTCTGGTAGTTTGTGTTATTATTGTCCTCTTTACTGGTAATTTATGTTCTCCTCCTGTCTGCTGGTAGTTTATGTTCTCATCTTCTCTGCTAGTAATTTATGTTCTCCTCTCTGCTGGTATTTCATGTCCTCCTCCTGTCTGCTGGTAGTTTATGTCCTCCTCCTGTCTGCTGTTAGTTTATTTCCCCCTCCTGTCTGCTGTTAGTTTATGTCCTCCTCCTGTCTGCTGGTAGTTTATGTCCTCCTCCTCTCTGCTGGTAATTTATGTTTTCCTGTCTGCTGTTAGTTTACGTTCTCCTCTTCTCTGCTAGTAGTTTATGTCCCCCTCCTGTTTGCTGGTAGTTTATGTCCCCCTCCTGTCTGCTAGTAAGGTAGTTTTTGTCCCCCTCCTGTCTGCTGGTAGTTTATCTTCTCCTCCTCTCTGTTGGTAGTTTTTGTCCCCCTCCTGTCTGCTGGTATTTTATCTTCTCCTCCTCTCTGTTGGTAGTTTATGTCCCCCTCCTGTCTGCTGGTAGTTTATGTCCCCCTCCTGTCTGCTAGTAGTTTTTGTCCCCCTCCTGTCTGCTGGTAGTTTATCTTCTCCTCCTCTCTGTTGGTAGTTTTTGTCCCCCTCCTGTCTGCTGGTATTTTATCTTCTCCTCCGCTCTGTTGGTAGATTATGTCCCCCTCCTGTCTGCTAGTAGTTTATTTCCCCCTCCTGTCTGCTGGTAGTTTATGTCCCCCTCCTGTCTGCTGGTAGTTTATGTCCTCCTCCTGTCTGCTGTTAGTTTATGTCCTCCTCCTGTCTGCTGGTAGTTTATGTCCTCCTCCTCTCTGCTGGTAATTTATGTTCTCCTGTCTGCTGTTAGTTTATGTTCTTCTCTTCTCTGCTAGTAGTTTATGTCCTCCTCCTGTCTTCTGGTAGTTTGTGTTATTATTGTCCTCTTTACTGGTAATTTATGTTCTCCTCCTGTCTGCTGGTAGTTTATGTTCTCATCTTCTCTGCTAGTAATTTATGTTCTCCTCTCTGCTGGTATTTCATGTCCTCCTCCTGTCTGCTGGTAGTTTATGTCCTCCTCCTGTCTGCTGTTAGTTTATTTCCCCCTCCTGTCTGCTGTTAGTTTATGTCCTCCTCCTGTCTGCTGGTAGTTTATGTCCTCCTCCTCTCTGCTGGTAATTTATGTTTTCCTGTCTGCTGTTAGTTTACGTTCTCCTCTTCTCTGCTAGTAGTTTATGTCCCCCTCCTGTTTGCTGGTAGTTTATGTCCCCCTCCTGTCTGCTAGTAAGGTAGTTTTTGTCCCCCTCCTGTCTGCTGGTAGTTTATCTTCTCCTCCTCTCTGTTGGTAGTTTTTGTCCCCCTCCTGTCTGCTGGTATTTTATCTTCTCCTCCTCTCTGTTGGTAGTTTATGTCCCCCTCCTGTCTGCTGGTAGTTTATGTCCCCCTCCTGTCTGCTAGTAGTTTTTGTCCCCCTCCTGTCTGCTGGTAGTTTATCTTCTCCTCCTCTCTGTTGGTAGTTTTTGTCCCCCTCCTGTCTGCTGGTATTTTATCTTCTCCTCCGCTCTGTTGGTAGATTATGTCCCCCTCCTGTCTGCTAGTAGTTTATTTCCCCCTCCTGTCTGCTGGTAGTTTATGTCCCCCTCCTGTCTGCTGGTAGTTTATGTCCTCCTCCTGTCTGCTGTTAGTTTATGTCCTCCTCCTGTCTGCTGGTAGTTTATGTCCTCCTCCTCTCTGCTGGTAATTTATGTTCTCCTGTCTGCTGTTAGTTTATGTTCTCCTCTTCTCTGCTAGTAGTTTATGTCCTCCTCCTGTCTTCTGGTAGTTTGTGTTATTATTGTCCTCTTTACTGGTAATTTATGTTCTCCTCCTGTCTGCTGGTAGTTTATGTTCTCATCTTCTTTGCTAGTAGTTTATGTTCTCCTCCTGTCTGCTGTTAGTTTATGTTCTCCTCTTCTCTGCTAGTAGTTTATGTCCTCCTCCTGTCTTCTGGTAGTTTGTGTTATTATTGTCCTCTTTACTGGTAATTTATGTTCTCCTCCTGTCTGCTGGTAGTTTATGTTTTCATCTCCTTTGCTAGTAGTTTATGTTCTCCTCCTGTCTGCTGTTAGTTTATGTTCTCCTCTTCTCTGCTAGTAGTTTATGTCCTCCTCCTGTCTTCTGGTAGTTTGTGTTATTATTGTCCTCTTTACTGGTAATTTATGTTCTCCTCCTGTCTTCTGGTAGTTTATGTTTTCATCTCCTTTGCTAGTAGTTTATGTCCTCCTCCTGTCTGCTGGTAGTTTGTGACATTGTCCTCTTTACTGGTAGTTTATGTCCTCCTCCTGTCTGCTGGTAATTTATATCCTTTCTAGGCTCTAATGATCTTACTTTGGAGTTGAGAAGTTTCCATCACACAACTTCTATTCAGCCTCATTTGTGCTGAAAGTTTCAGGACATTATTGCCCGCTGTCAAAGACACACGGGCGATCCGGTTTTTATCTCTGACTGTGTGCGCTCCTTTCTCTTCTTTGTTAGTAAAATGTATGTCCAACCACTATATCATGTTAGACTGATTGGTAACTCTAAATTGACCCTGGGTGTGAGTGAGACAGGTCCCTCTTGTAAATGAGTCCCCGTGGCTCAACGAGGCTAGCCTGTATAAATAAAGGTTGAATGAATATGACTGTACATTTGCACCTCAAAAAATGTTTGGGCTTAACCCAATTCAAGATGGCCACCATAGCCAACTAGAATAATGGAACACTTAAATCCCTATTTGGTAGTAGCTTAGCATCAACCCTAACACACACTCTGAGCTCTAATTGTGTTTTATTCCCTTAAAACTTTGGGGAAAATATGAAGCTTTCGGAAAACCATAAAAAATATCCAGCTGAGAACTTTGTCCCATTCGTTTAAAACTGTCCAATTTGTCTCATCTGTCCCACCTGTTCAGGAGACATCCGGCCAATCGACAGTATTTCTTCCAGGGGGTGCATACACCTGTTAACTTCTGGAGTCACCAGAATCCAAGATGTCACTCACAGCTAATCATCATTATCAAACACAAAATACTCAGTTTTACAGGTGTGGAGCCAGATGTGCTGCAGCTGTAGCTGAGAGTGATCTGATCACACCGTCTGAGCACCAACACTCAGAAGTTTATGTACAGGATTTGTCTCAAACAGCTACGAGTCTGTCGTCTCAGCACAACAGGATCTCAGTCCAAAATTCTGGCATGAAAAGTGGCCGAGGAAAGGTGTTCCTACAAAAAATGCAAAGCCTTCAATTTACTAAAGCAAAAGTTCTAAACAAAGAGAGGCAAGTAGGTGTATAGTATAGTATAGTATAGTATAGTATAGTATAGTATAGTATAGTATAGTATAGTATAGTATAGTATAGTATAGTATAGTACAGGTAGTCCCCGACTTACGAGCACATCGACTTACAAGGTTCCGGACTTAGCGGACTAACGAACTGTAAAGTTGTACAGAAAATACATAAAATACAGCACTGGTTTATGTTTTTAGATGAAAGTGTGTTAGCTAACCGTTTGTAAACAAATTTCTGTGCATGTTTATGAACCAGTATGTACGTTTGTGTTGAAAAACGGGTGTTCGGCGCAGCGCTAGCATACATTTTCCGACTTACGACCAAAAATCCGGACTTACGAGCGACACGTGTTTCGGGTTCCAACATACGAATTTTCGTCTTACGAGCACCTCGCAGGAACGGAACTCGCTCGTAAGTCGGGGACTACCTGTATAGTATAGTATTATCCATCCGTCCATTATCTTTTATCCGCTTCTTCCTTTTGGGTCGCGAGGGTCACTTATGCCCATGTCCAGCTATCACTGTGCGAGATGTGGGAGACACCCTGGACATGTCTCCAGTCCATCACAGGGACACATAGAGACAAACAACCGTTCACTCTCTCACTCTCACTCTCACCTAGAGACAATTTAGAGTTACCGATCAGTCCAACATGCATGTTTTTGGGCTGTGGGAGGAAACTGGAGTACCCTAAGACAACCCAGGCATGCACGGATAGAACATGCAAACTCCACCCTGAATGGCCCCTGGCTGGGATTCAAACTGGTGACCTTCTCACTGAGAGGCAGCAGCTCTACCAACTGCGCCACCATGACACTTATATTATATAACATCACATTATATTTAGGGATGGGGCAGATCCGATCCAGTATCGGTATCGGTATCCGATACCAGCATTATTTAAGTATCGGGTATCGGATCAAACCTGCCGATACTTTTCCGATCCAGCTTCAAAGAGCACTTGTGTTCAATCACAATCTGTGACTGCCCTTTTTAACATTGTGTGAGATAAACCCAATGAAGACACTCTTAAGCCTTACAATAAGGGGGTTCCCTATTGTAAGGCTTAAGAGTGTCTTCATTGGGTTTATCTCACACAATGTTAAAATGAATAGTTTGGGTGCAAAAGTTTCATTATACAGAGTCAAATACCTGAACAGTATCGGATCGGGAAAGTATCGGTATCGGTCGAGACTGAGTTAACAAGTATCGGATCGGATCGGATGTGAGAAATGTGGATCGGTGCATCCCTAATTATATTATTATATTATATTATATTGTATTTTATTAAAATGGTAAACCGCTGCTCTTCCACATCGAGAGGAGCCAGTTGAGGTGGTTCGGGCATCTGGTATGCTCCCTGGGTGCCTCCCTATGGAGGTGCTTCGGGCATGTTCAACTGGGAGGAGACGCCGGGGAAGACCCAGGACATGCTGGAGAGGCCATGTCTCTCCAGCATGTCCTGGGAACACCTTAAGTTCTCCCAGAAGAGCTGGAAGATTTGGCTGCGGAAAGAGATCTCTGGACCTTCTTACTCAAGCTGCTGCCCCCACGACCCAACTTCAGAACAAGTGGAAGATAATGCCTGGCTGGCTGGCTGGCTGGCTGGCTGGATGGATGGATGGCTGGCTGGATGGATGGCTGGCTGGATGGATGGATGATGGATGGAAATGGTAAATGGACTGTAGTAATTCAGTGCCTTTCTATCATATGAATATAAAGTGCTTTACACTACAATCTGTGCCTCATTTGCCCATTCAAACAGCACTCTACTAGATCTATACAAAGACTAATCAGAGATTTATCACATTCATACACTGATGGGACACACATCGGAAGCAATAAGAGGTTCAGTGTCTTGCCCAGGGACACCTAAACATGTGACTTCATACTTGTGGAATTGAACCTCCAACTCTCCCATTGAAGAACAACTGCTCTATCCACCCAGGCACAGCTGCCCCCAAAATAAATACTGTTGTCCAGCTTGATTTAAAGATTAATTAAGAATAAAATGTCTCCATCAGGTCTGAGTACTGATTTGTCTAAATATTATTATTATTATTATTATTATTATTATTATTATTATTATTATTATTATTATTTATTATTATTATTATTATTATTATTATTATTATTATTATTATTATTATTATTTTATTGTACTATACAAAATGTTTAAATGTTCAACTCGGGCTCCAACTTTTAGTATTTGTATTTTTGAGAAAAAAAAATTTAAACTGTATTTACATTTTCCCTCAGAAATGCACAGAGAGCTCACATTATTTTTAAAATCTACATAAGCATACTCCCTCTATGTTTATCTTTCTTTAGCATTTAGCTACTGTCTTGCTAATATCAGCTTTTGCTACATTTAACATTTAAACATTATTTAGCTGATTTTACCAGTTAGCTACAGTTTAGCAAGTTTTTGCTTTTGTTCTGCTTGTTAACTCAGTTTTGCCAAGTTAATATCACACATGAACTGTTACTGAGTAACATAAGAATCATAAAGATCAAAAGAAGTGGAGCAGGAGCAGTGGGAGCCTGTCTCATTACAGACAGCTCTCAAGGTGTCCTCCTCCACAGCACCACTGTTTGATTCTGTGGAGAGCAGCTCCATCAAGTGTACATAACAGAGAACAACCTGGAATTTATCCTATAAAGCAAT
>JBBPBX010018095.1:19138-46046 GCA_038048925.1 Garcialebias charrua
TTTATAATTATTCCCTGTCTCCATGCTGGATTCAGCCTCTGAGATTGGTGTTGTTGCATGACTGACCCGACAGAGCTGTAATATGGTCTCTAACTTATAGACATATAAAGCTGTGGATGTTGGATAATTTAATTATCCTATCATCAACTCATTATTCAAATAAACCACATAGAAGAATCCACCAAGACTTTTCAACCAGTTTACTCCTTGCAAGTGGGGGGCAGAGTTAACACACAGGCATACAAGGTGTTACATGTTGTTCCAGTCCAAGATCTGCCTGCGGAGAAAGCGTTAGGAAAAACTTTAATTATCCATATACAGGAACAAGGTGAGCCACCTGGCCTTGTGGTGCGGACACAACAATCTCACTCTCAACGTGGAGAAGACAAAGGAGATTGTCGTGGACTTCAGGAAGAGGGATGCCCAACATGCCCCTCTGACCATCAACAGCACCGCAGTGGAGAGAGTGGACAGCACCAAGTTCCTGGGAGTGCACGTCTCAAAGGACCTGTCCTGGAGCAGGAACACTGCAGCACTGGCCAAGAAGGCTCACCAGCGCCTCTACTTTCTCCGCAAGCTGAAAAGGGCTGGAGCTTCAACCCCCATCATGAGCACCTTCTACAGAGGTGCCATAGAAAGTGTCCTGACCAGCTGCATCACTGTGTGGTTTGGTGCATGTACTGCATCCTGCCGCAAGAGCCTCCAGCGCATTGTGAGAGCAGCTGAGAAGATCGTGGGCACCTCCTTGCCCTCACTGCAGGACTTACACAGCAAACGCCTCACTCGGAAAGCCCACCGCATGGCAGGTGATCCCACACACCCACTACACAGCTGCTTCAGACTGCTGCCATCAGGGAGGAGACTGAGGAGTCTCCAGGCTCGAACCAGCAGACTGAGAGACAGCTCTGTTCATCAGGCAGTCAGAATGCTAAACACTCTGCCTCCCCTCCCATTTGAACTGCCTTAAAGGAGAAATGAAAAGTGTTTTTAAGCTAATAGTAGTCTAATGAAAAGCATAAAATAAGCTTGTTGAGAAAATTTCACAAGTCAAAAATGTCATCCTAACTCAAATTTAGACTTTGCAAAGTGAAAAAATTCTCATCTGGTGTTTTTGACCCCCCTCCCTCTGCTTGCTCTCCGTCCCCTGAATATGACATAGGCAGTGCAATGGTCGTCCCTCATACAGTAATATTAGTGTGTGTATCTAGTATTTTTTCAACTTTCATCATTTTGTAAACCGCCCCCTAGCTTATAGACTGTAGTTATGTTATCATTCACAAGAGTTTGTATATATTTTTTTGTTTATGTAGTGTTTTGTAGTTCTGTTTGTGTTAATAAAAAAAAAAATCTAGTAGTGGACAAAAAGGTTTCAGTGTGTAGCAATTAGGGATGCAGCAAAAAAAATCTATTTTTTAAAGAATCAAGATTCTTAGTCCTGGCGATTCAGAATCGATTCTAAAAGCCCCAAAATAGATTTTAAAACTTTTTTAAAATTTTATATTGTATTTTTACCGCTCCTGTGCATTCGGCCGCTGTAGAATTTTGGCCGTGTAGGGCCACCGTAGTTAGTTAGCCAGGCAGCTCCCAATGGAGCCTGCTAGCAAGGAGGGAGACCCTGCATGTTTCAACTTGCTCCTTCATCTTTAAAAATCATTTTAGATCCTACTATGTTCTGTGGAATACAGAGCTTAACAAGACATTGGTAACTGTTTCAGGACATTTTCAACACCCCCACTTCCATGTTAGCATACGGCGCTAGCATGCTAACGTTAGCATACGGCGCTAGCATGCTAACGTTAGCATGCGAAGGCTATTCGTATTTCCAGGATAGAAATGCCCATTAATGCACTAAATCACCAAACTGTTTTTGACAAACTTAAGTGATATCCTTCAGATTCAAAAAAGTCTTCTGCTTCCATTTTAAATGACAGACAAGAGGACAGTAATGATGGGTTTATAGCTTCAGTGTTATTGTAAGATAGCAAAGGAGGTCTTAATTGTGTCATAAAAGTGCGTCCAGAAAATTACTACAGAAATCACTGCACTTCGGCATGTAGCAGGAAAAATGTAAAAAAACTATTTCTTTAAGCTACTGACTTGAAAAAAGCATACTAAGTATGTTTATGTGTGTTGTTTACTATATGAAATTCTTGTTATATCGATTTTTTCAGATTTGATTACATTTCTCCTTTAACACAAAAAACTTTCTCACACATTACCACACAACACAAAGATTTTAACACTGGACTCTGTGTCATCAAACGGGTTATTCACTAAACTCTCGGTCATGTGCTCATTCAGTTTGCACTACTTCTCATATTTGCACTAATGTTTGTATTACATTACTGCCTATAGTCATACTACTGTTTACATTCACTGTTTACATTTATTAATACGGTTTACATTTATTACTACTTGGACTAAGCCCCTCTATTTGTAACTGGGTCTTAGACTTCTTAACAGACAGACCACAGTCCGTGAAGATCCACAACTTCTCCTCCTCCACCATCACCCTCAGCACTGGCTCTCCTCAGGGATGTGTGCTGAGCCCTCTTCTGTTCACTCTGCTCACATATGATTGTACAGCCACACATCCAGGCTGTCATATTGTTAAGTTTGCAGATGATACAGCTGTGGTGGGATGCATCACAGATAATGATGAATCCAGCTACAGACAGGAGGTGGAACATCTGGAGAGCTGGTGCAAAGAGAACAACCTTCACATGAATGTGAAGAAGACGAAGGAGATGATTGTGGACTTCAGAAGGAACAAACACACCCACACCCCACTGTATATAGGTGGATCTGCGGTGGAGGTGGTCTCCAGCTACAAATACCTGGGTGTACACATGAATGATAACCTCAGCTGGAGCAACAACACCACCAGCCTGATCAAGAAAGGTCATCAGAGACTCTACTTCCTCAGACGGCTGAGACGAGCCGGTCTGAGAAGCCCAGTCCTCACCTCGTTCTACAGGTGTGCAGTGGAGAGCGTCCTGTGCTCCAGCATCAACGTGTGGCATGGAGGCTGCACAGTTGCAGAGAGAAAAGCTCTACAGAGAGTGGTGAAGGCTGCACAGAAGTCTGTGGGAGTCAGTCTCCCCACCATCACAGACATTTACACCTCCAGATGCAGAAAAAGAGCCACCTGCATCATGAAAGACCTCACTCACCCAGCACACTCACTCTTTGCACCACTCCCCTCGGGACGGAGGTTGAGGAGCATCAAATGTAGAACCACTAGACTGAGAAACAGCTTCTACCCTGAGGCTGTCAGACTCATGAATAAATAAATAATAAGAATAAACACTGCAAAATGTCACATCATACTGATACTGATCTGTTTCTTGTTGCTGCGTTCATCTGTGACCATCTGCTCATGTTCGTGCTGCTGTTTATAATGATGTTTTTCTACTACATTAGGGCTTAGTGTATTACTAGCTGATGTCTCTCTTAGTTAATCCTAGATGTTATTATTGTTTTTCTCTTGCATTTGTTGTTGGATGTAACTGGGACCCTGTGTACATAATCTCGTTTTCAACACATGTACTACATGCGGTGCAAATGACAATAAATTCTCTCTGACTCTCTGACTCTGACTCTTTACATTTATTACTACTGTTTACATTTACACTACTTTTATCTACACTACTGCTGATACATATACAGTATTCTCTGACTAGCCTTATCTAAGGATGCCAAATGTGCCTTATGTGCCTCACTGCATATGCCACTTTGCCTCTATACCAACATCAACTACCTCATACATATACTGTGTACATTAACTTATATGCTGCTGTGCCACTCTTTGCAAATGTCAATGCTAGAACCTTCAGTTTATTTTATAGATATACTTTTTATACTTTTTATACTACTATGCAAAAACTCAGGACAGTATTACACTTTTATTATTTCATTTTATGCTTATGTTCATTGGGTGTTTGGTGTTTTAGGGGTGTTTGGTGTTTCAGTGTTGGTGTAAATTTTCATACTTTTATACTATTATGAAAAAACTCAGGACAGTGTTACACTTTTACTATTTTATGCTTATGTTTATTAAATGTTTTAGTGTTTAGTGTTTAGATCTTATCTGTCAAGTCTCCCGTTTTGGCCGGGAAACTACCGTATTTTACCCCTCTTTCCCGTCGTGATCCCAAATTATTATTTTCCCGGAAATCTCCCGTATTACAATATTATAAAAAAACAAAACAAAAAACATTCCAGTGCCTCTGTCACTAGCCTCGCGAGAACTGCCACCTGCAGTAGCCTCGGTGGCAGTTCTCGCGATGTTAGGGCTGGCGCGGTCGAGAACAAACCCGGAAAAACACAGAGATGGATGTAACGAGAGAGGACGCGTCCCTGCCAAAAAAGTTAAGACTTCGTGTAAATATGTTGAAAAATGGGACAGCGAATTTACTTTCCTAAAGTTTATTACGCGTTTTTTAAGATTTGTAACCGCGACTTTAGTGTCTCTCTCTCATGGGGGAAGGAACGATGTCCGTCAGCATGAAAAATCCGTCAAGCACAAAGGTAAGCCTGTCAGATTGTGATCACATAACTGGTTTGAAAGAGGCTGATAGGTAGTTATTTTAGATTTCTTGTAAACCTGTCTTAAAATGTTACTGTTGCACCGAGGGACTGAGAGAAACGCAATTTCGGTCCTGTGTATGTCCTGTACATATTGCAGTTCTGACAATAAAGTTGACTTTGACTTTGATAGTCTAACCCTGACATTTGTTGTTGTTGTTGTGTACAGTAGTATGTTGTTTATTGTGGGGTTTAGCCCCCCACCCCCACGCAATAAGTGAAAAAACGTTAAAGTAGGGATAGTAGTGCAAAGTACTTACTACAAGTAGTAAGTAGTAGTTTATTTTAGTATTTATTAATATATTAAGGCTTTATAAAACCTGCCCACACTCTTGCAATATTCTAAACAATGTTTCTAAACTGGAAATGCTCAGAGCACAGAATGTCATGATCTTCGCTCTCTGCCAGCTCACTTCTGTGTAAATAAACAATTTAAATGTAACTACTGTAATATTTAAAATAAACAATTCATGCTTCATGGTTTGTTTATTTTAAATATCACGGTATTTAAATAGTACGAATGTCACAACGGGGCTGGTGCTGGTGAACCCAGCAGTGCAGGCAGGCAATGTAGGACTCAGGTTTAACAATTAAATAATGAATTTATTTATAATAAATAACAGAAAAGTCTGACAGGCAGCAAAAACTCACATAAGCGATCCAGGGGGACACAGGGAGTAGACAGGACATCACCAGATGACAGGAGACAATGCCAGTACAAGTGTCAAGTGTTTATTGGCGGATTGCACGCAACTGAAAGGTGCATATCGCCACCTACTGAGCATGAGTGTG
The DNA here is from genome assembly GCA_038048925.1 of Garcialebias charrua. Classification (NCBI taxonomy): domain Eukaryota; kingdom Metazoa; phylum Chordata; class Actinopteri; order Cyprinodontiformes; family Rivulidae; genus Garcialebias; species Garcialebias charrua. Next base: position 24,518 of record JBBPBX010018095.1, read on the forward strand.
CAGCCCATAACCTCCGTCCCTAAATTCTGTTTATAATTTTTATGACTTGTAAATATAGAAGTAGTGATTTTCTTATTATTATTGTTTTGTCCTTATCCCCATCATGTCCTAATAATCCTTCTAAGCTCCAAACTCCTCCTACCTCTATTACTTTCTTTTTCAGTTCCTCCCATTCCTTTGAGAATTTAATGCATGACAGTAATACATGCTCAACACTTTCAGGGTTACCACAATGTCCACATGCATTATTAGGCCTTTTCCCCATCATGTACATATTGTCATTGAGACCAGTATGGTCTACTCTCAATCTCATAATAACGATCTCAACTCTTCTTCTTTTCCCTCTGATATTCGTCATATTAATTGATTTCTGAATTCTATAATATCGTCAACCTTTACTGTCTTCATCCCAGCTCCTTTGCCAGTATTCCATCCCATGTTTTTTAATCACCGACTTGCCCTCCCCCTTCCCAAATGGAATCTGTACAATTGACTCCCTATGAAGTGTGGATTTGGCAAGCTTATCCACCCGTTCATTTCCTTCCACCCCTTCATGAGCTGGGACCCAACAGAATTGAACAATTATACCTCCCGTGATTAATCTAAATAATGAATGTTGAATTTCCAGTGTGAGATCTTTCCTACTATTACCATATGTATTAATACTGTCTAAAACTTCAATTGAGTCTGTGAAGATGATTCTCCTATCTGGTCTGACTTCTTCAATCCATTGTAGACTATACAACTGCCATCATTTCCGCTGTATAGACTGACAAATGATTTGAAATCCTTTAACTATTGTACTTCCAAATTCTGGAATGTATACCCCTATTCCCACTCTTCCATTTGTGTCTTTTGATCCATCTGTAAAAATATGAAGGTAATTAAAGTATGCTTCTTTAATTTCCCTTATAGCCCTTCTCCCTAAGTCTTTCCCATTACTGTACTTTCTTGTTTCCATTTCAGCAGGTTTTTATCAATATCACTTTCAGGTAGTAACCAGGGTGGAATAATGTACAAGGGTCAAGACAAACACACAGGCTTAAATACAAATACTAACGAGGAACTAATACACAACACCTGCCAGACTCACAGGCGTGGGAGAAAGAGGTAACGAGACAGAAGGAGGCAGGACTGAGACTGGGGAACAGGCAGACGCAAGACATGAACATGACACAAGATGAAGCCAAAGACCAGGAAAAACACAAACCCTACAGAGAAGAGAAGTGCAGCAAGACAGCAAAGGGTTAACCCTGCACAACAGACGTAGCACGGAGCAGAAATGTACTTCTTGATCAGTTACACTGAAACAACTGAACATAGAAGTTCTAAAATAATTAAAATGAACTTTTAACACTTTTATATTTTGTGATTACGACGATTTTACGATGTGACATACTTTGAATTTTACATTGGAAGACAAAAATCGATCAGTGCATCTGGACAGCAAAGGGTTAACCCTTGGGGTGGCAGGGAGCTGCAGGTGGCAGAGAGCAGAGATCATGACATGCTGCAGGAGGGAGCTTCTCCCTGCACCTGTGGGCTGCACACAGGTGCAGCAGGTGTTACAAAGTAAATCATTTAAAATAATTTATTTTAAATAAACACGCCATACTGCTCAGCCATCAATCAGCTAATTGTGTGTCATGTCCAAGCTTACTTTGAAAAATCGAAAAAAGAGCGAGTATGCGAAAGTTGAGCTGCGAAGTATTGATGGAGTACCGTTTTCTGCTCCTTCCATTTTTACCAGCTTTGTTTTAGTTTCTTCATAAATTTCAGCATGTAGCATTCACACAGCTTTTTTAGCAGAAAATGCACTTTGTCTAGTTGTATAATAATTCAAACAGTCTTAAAACTTTGAAATGAGAAGTGTATGAATGTCGGGTTTTGTTCAGAGGTACTGCCCATGGTCCCGGTAAAAAAGGTCAACATGAAGAACTGCTCCTACAGGTCGAGGTTTATTCAGATAAAACAGTAGCAGGTGGACTTGTCAAAGTTACCATCACAGTGAATCAATTAATGTGCTGGTTAGTTTATTAAAAATTATGTTAGTAAATTGTATGGAGCAAGCTGTCCTGTGTTCGGGTGTGTTGTGTGTTTAGGTGTGCATGTGAGTGTGAGGACTTTGGTCAGTTCCTGCTTTCCTCATTTTTAGAACATTTATGAAGATAAGATGAAACAATAAAACTATCAAATGGAAATAAGGTTGAGCATTTCCTGAAGGAATGCCTATCACCCACTGTTTTTACTGCCAGACTTGTAGAATAAGATCACCTGATGTTGAGAAATGAGAGTCATAACCATTTGGTCAAACCTTGAAAAAACATGTTATGAGCAATATCATGTGATAATGTCACACTCAGAGGATGTGCAGTAAATTAGTCTCTGCCACTACAACAGATTTCCCTTGAAACTGTGGAAAAAATATGGACATTTTTGTGTTTTGGATTAACTCCAGACATTAATCAGTTGTAGATGACCATCCAGATTGTCTTCTGGAAGTTTTATTAAATTCTGTTCAGTGGTTCATAAGAATAACAGTTAACTCCCTAAATCAATTCTAAAAGTTTTATGATACATGTCTTTCTGAATCCAAGGTTGCAGACTGACACAAGGAAGCTAAACAATAAATTTAACTTTAATTAAAATTAAAACAAAGAGATGTCACAACAGCCACAAAAAAAAACTCTCAGGGTACTAGGAAGCTACAAAATGTATTCAGCTGTAGATGTATAGCCAATGATTACGTTCTGAATTTAATTTTTTTTTAATCTTGAAATATTTAGCTAAAGCTACCAATGAACAAGCAATCCCATACATGTGCAAAACATTTATCACTCCAACTCAGCCTTCAGTGGTGAAAAAAAATTAGCTCACATTTGGTAATGGATTATTTTTTTTACTAATTTTCCAGTTCTTTTATTTTCCCTTTTTTTGATAGGTAACTAACAGGTAACCTGTAGACATTGTGTTGGTTTAGTCATTCAAATTTTTAAATGTGTAAGATGAGTGCTGTGACTTTTGCAATTTGAAATTTATATTACATTTTGCAAATGCCATCCATTCATCCATCCATCCATCCATCCATCATCTTCCGCTTGCTCTGAAGTCAGGTCATGGGGTCAGCAGCTTGAGCAGGGAGGTCTAGACATCTCTTTCCACAACCACCTCTTCTGGCTCTTCTGGGAGGATTCCAAGACATTCCCAGGCCAACTACTGTAATGCCCCTTTTCCACCGCTCGGCGCGGGTCGGATATTGCGTAATATTTGCGTGACAGACGCGCGCTGGACACCATTTCCACCGGATTTCCAAGCTGCGCCGAACCATAATTTTGGGACCATTTCCAAGAAGGGTCCACCCGAGCTGCATAGTCTCTCCAGCGTGTCCTGGGTCTTCCTCGGAGTCTCCTCATATTCGAACATGTCCAAAGCACCTCCCAAAAGAGGCGCCAGGGAGCATGAGATGCCTGAACCACCTCAACTGGCTCCTCTCAATGTGGAGGAGCAGCAGTTCTACTCTGAGTCTCTCCTGGATAACTGAACTTTCACCCTATATCTAAGGGAGAGTCCAGCTACCCTGCGGAGGAAACTCCTTTCAACCACCTGTGTCATCGATCTCATTATTTTGGTCACTACCCAGGTTGTGACCACAGGTGAGGGTAGGAATGTAGACCAACCGGTAAACAGAGAGCTTTGCCTTACAGCTCAGCTCCGTCTTCACCACAACGGACCAATACAGAGTCCACAATACTGCAGACTCTGCACCAATCCATCTGTCAATCTCACAATCCATTTTTCCCTCACTCGTGAACAAAACCCCAAGATACTTGAACTCATCCACTTGAGGCAGAACCTCGTCCACGATCTGAAGAGAGCAATCCATCCTTGACAATGTCCTCAGATTTGGAGATGCTGATTCTCATCCCAGCCACTTCATACTCTGAAGCAAACTGCTCCAGTAAGAGCTGAAGATCACGGCACTGTCAGGTTCCACCATCAGGAATGTAGAACCCAAGTGCAGGAGGATGACAGGAGGCATAGGAAAAATCTAACGTATTTATTTTACACAAAAAAAAGCTAAGGCTGGCTGGCAGCAAATCTACTGAGGGACTGGAGCAGGGAAGGCAGAACAGACACCATAGAAGGACAATCCTGAGACAAAGACAAGACTGAAAGGAACTGAATATATACATACACAACACTGATTAGACATGACATCCACCTGTGGTGATTAAGACTAGACACAGGTGAGACAGGGGCAGGAACACAGAAAGCTGAATGAAACACAAGCAAACAGAACACGGAAAGCTGGATTAAACATGAGGCAGAAACACAACATAAAGCAGAATTAAACACAAGCAGACAGAGCACAGAAAATTGAATTAAACAGAAGAGGCAGAAACACAACAGAAGGCTGAATTAAACACAAACAGATAAAACACAGAAACACCAGACAACTAGGAGACAGACTATGACACAGAAAACTGAATTAAACAGAAGAGGCTGAAACACAACAGAAAGCTGAATTAAACACAAACAGATAAAACACAGAAACACCAGACAACTAGGAGACTGACTATGACATACCCTCCCCCTCAAGGGATGGCACCTGACGTCCCTTAAGACCCAAACACACACACAAAAAAACATAACGGGTGGGAGGATGGGGTAAACACAAGGATGGAAGGCAAGAACAATCTAAACAAAAACCAACAGGGCTAGACCTAGGATCAATAAAAAAAAATAAACAGGAATGGCCCTAGGCAACAGTCAAAACAGGAGGCTGGTCGGGCGGGTGGCCGTCCCTTGAGCCAAGGCTGGTTAGGCGGGCGGCCAGGCGGCCGGGAGGCCATTCCTCAAGCCGAGGTTGGTTAGGCAGGCGGCCGGAAGGCCGTCAGGCAGGCTGGAACACACCGGGCGCGTAGCTTGGAGGCTGTCCAACACTAGGAGCTGCAACAGATGGTGACAAGGCCTCAGGACAGCAGAAGATGTGGGCGGCGCCCTCCAGGGCCCACCCAGAACAGGAAGCATGAGGGGCTCCCTCCTAGGGCCCCTCTGAATCGGAAATGTGGAAGACACCCCTCAGAGACGCTGGAGAAGAAAAGTCGAGCACTGGCAACGAGGAGTCAAGCGGCGGTGAGGAGCTGTCGGGTGAAGAGTTGGGCGCAGAAGAGAAGTCGTCAGGGGAAAAGTCGGGCGCCGAAGAGAAGTAATCGGGTGCCGAAGAGAAGTCGTTGGGCGAAGAGTCGGGCGACGAAGAGAAGTTGTCGGACGAAGAGTCGTTCTCTGTAGGCAAGTCGGGTGCTGAGTCGGACGCTGAGTCGGTCACTGCAGGCGAGTTGGATGCTGAGTCGGTCACTGCAGGTGAGTCGGGCGCTGAGCCGTTCTTTGCAGGCGACTCGGACGCTGAGTCTGCAGTCGTTGAGTTGTGCGTTGAGGAGTCGTCAGGTGATAAGTCATGCGTCGAGGAGTCGTGCATCGAGGAGTCGTGCGTCGAGGAGTCGTCCGGCAAAGAGTTGAGTGTTGAGGAGTCGTACGTAGAGGAGTCGTGCATGGAGGAGTCGTGCATGGAGGAGTCGGGCATCGAGGAGTCAGACATCGAGGAGTCGGACATCGAGGAGTTGGGCGTCGAAGAGTCAGACGTTGAGGAGTCGGGCGTCGAGGAGTCGGGCGTCGAGGAGTCGGGCGTCGAGGAGTTGGGCGTCGAGGAGTCAAACGTCGAGGAGACGTTGTTGGGCGAGGAGATGTCGGGTGAAGAGACGTCAGGCTAAGTTGAGGCGTTGGCGAGGCGAGGACCTTCTGTAGACGTCGAGGCATCTGTGGCGCGAGGACCCTCTGTAGACGTCGAGGCGTCTGCGGCGCGGGGACCCTCAGTAGACGTCAAGGTGTCGGCGGCGCGGGAACCTTCGGTAGACGTAGAGGCTTCTGCGGCGTAGGGACCCTCGGTAGACGTTTAGGTGTCGGTGCCGTGGGGAACCTCGGTAGACGTTGAGGCGTCGGCAAACCGGGGACTCTGAGAGTCAGGATTTTCGGTGGTAGAGACAGGATCTTTGGCGGTAGAGACGGAATCTTTTGCAGTAGAACCAGGAGCCGAAGAGCCGGGCGAGGAGTCTGTAGCCAATGAGTCCGGCGCGAGGTCTGCAAGGCAGCGAGTCTGGTGAGAGGTCTGCAGGCGGCTAGACCAAAGGAGCCGGTCAGGCAGAGAGGGGGCTTGGGACCCACGTCGACCTCCCCTTCTGTGGCAGTGAGAAGCCTGAGTTGCAACAGGCGATGGAGGAGTCAAAGAAGTAGCAACTGATGGTGGAGGAAGAGCTTTAGGTGGGGCACCAGGGACCAGGGATGAAGGTAAGTGCTCCGCCACAAAAGCTACCTTCCATCGTTCCAGCTCCTCCTCTGAGAGAGTGCTGTACCAGACCTCCGGTAAGCGGGGGCAGCCAGGCAAAGAGCGATGTGGGGATGGGCAGCGAGGTGCAATGGTGTGGCAAGTTTGAGAAGGATGGAGCTAGGAGTCGGTGGTTCTGACTCTTCTTTGTCGCTTCTTCCTGCTGCGTTGGCAGCGCGAGCTAAGGACAAGAGCGCACCAAAGTTTATCCTAAAGTTCAGCGTCATCCTCAGACCACTGCAGGTGCGGCGAGCAATAAGCCGGCAGGGTGGAGGAAGAAGCTGGCTTGAAAGCCAGGTGGCTCCCCCGGAGCTGAAATCTCTGTTCCTCCTCCTCCACTAGAAGAGGTGAAGGTAGGACCTCTACCTCCGTGCTGCGGTCACCTCGTCTCTGGACGGGTTTGGTCCAGAACCCCCTCCACCGGATGACAGGCTTCGCCTCCTCTCTCTCTCACTTCTCCTTCTCCCGCTGAGCAGTCTTGTCCGCCTCACAGGCCAAAAACTCAAACAGAGTTATCATCCCTCCTACTGGGTTCAGTTTGGTCTCAGGATTCTGTCAGGTTCCACCGTCAGGAATGTAGAACCCAAGTGCAGGAGGATGACAGTAGGCATAGGAAAAATTTAAAGTATTTATTTTACAACAAAAAAAAAGCTAAGGCTGGCTGGCAGCAAATCTACTGAGGGACTGGAGCACGGAAGGCAGAACAGACACCATAGAAGGACAATCTTGAGACAAAGACAAGACTGAGGAGAACTGAATATATAGCGCTTTGAGATTTTCACTAATGAAAAGCGCGTTATAAATTGAATTCATTATTATTATTATGCTTTCTGATTACCTGCCATGATGATGAACTCATCTTTCCCTGAGTCCTTAAAGGTACAGTCTACAGTTTCTGTAGTGCAGTCTGTAAGTTTTCTAAAAATATATTTTTAACATATTTCTTCACTTTGTCACTATCTCCTGACAGACTGATGTTAGACAAAGTAATCTTTGAAAAAACTATAGTCCCCTTGCTTCTCCAGGTGTTACTAAAAGCATTTCTAAAAAGCCACAGTGACCCGCCGTTAACCAGCCAATAAAAACAGAGTTTGTAACCAGCCAATAAAAACAGAGCTTGAATTTGAATTTCAGCAGAGCAAGGGGGAGCAGAGCCATATATGGCTCTGAGGGGGAGGGATCAGAATGCTTTGCCTGTTGAACATTTTTCTAAGTGCTAAGTTCTACAGAAACTGCAGACTGCACCTTTAAGGCTCCAGTATACTTGCGCAGACCTTTTTTCACACGAACTCGACGCACACTGTCTGCAGAGGGTTGAGACTTCATACTCGAGCGTCCACCTTGGGCAACTGTAGACCAGCTCTGCAGACAAGGGGCCTTTACGTTCAGAACAAATTGAGATAGCTGATTCATCATTTGCTGACACGCCTACTGGATTGATTGACAGGTCAAAAAAAAGAGAGAGAGAGAGCTGGCAGCCCCAGCCACAATGGTGTTCTGTGTTTATGTTGTTGTTAATAAAAAGTTCTAAAAAAATAAAATAAATAAATAAATGGAGAGCGGGCTATACAGCCCACACATCAGACCCTCGAATAGGCACGCTGGACCTGATTTTAATTTGTTCGTGACAAGTTCTTTCTTTTCTCACCATTTCAGTCATGTCGTCAAAGGAGGAGGAGGAAGAGATCTTTTGCCTTTTGGGGGAAAAAAAAGAAAAGGCCATTAAACCAGATCGGGGGGAATCTAATACATTGGTGTCACATACAAAGCAGTCTGTCGCCGGGCAGTTTATTGTGTGACACAGAGTATGCTAGCCTGGTTAAAACCAGACCCTTATCCTTCACTTCGCTTCGTACTAGTACGAAGCAGTGAAGGGAAAATAGAATTGAGCGGAACTGCGTAGGAAGGCGAGGGCCAGGCTAAGAGTACGCGTACGCAGTCGTAAAAATTGAGCTTTGCATGGACATGCCCTGCAGGCGTTAACCAAGCACAGCCAGAAAACTTAGACATTAAATATTTGGATCCAACACTATCTCTTACCAAAATTTCTCATGAATCACAGGACAAGTTGTAATGAAGTAGTCATGAAATAATAATTGGAGCCAACCCGATTCAAGATGGCTGCCACATTTAATTGACATTAGAAAACACAGAAATTAATACCGGTAAGCTAGACAAATTTTGTTATTGAGATAAAGTAGACAACAGTCATTATCAGCATTTATTTTTGAGTAATAAAACATCTTGGGAAATGCATACTATTCCATATTATTTACCACATCTAACCAAAACTGACTGAGTCAGTTTTAGTCAAACCAAAACCATAACCCTGTCTTGTGTCAACATGAACTTACAGTATACAACCTTTGTATGAAAGGTGACAGGCAATGCCCACTCCTTCAGTTAATCATGCCTTATTTTTTGCATTCAGGGATGTGTTATACCTGATGAATTTAAAATATTAAGTTACTAAATTAATTGTAGCTTTGTTAGGAGCAGTGTTTCCCCCACTGCACTCATGGGCAGAGTATTCAAGAGTAGGAACAATAAAAATGATAACTTTACCAAAGCACAGTTTAGTCAATGAACTTTACTCCACTTTATGTTTTTACTTCTCTTCAATTGGTGTCCATGAACTTTAAAACTGGTAATTTATGGAACACTTCACATGAGATAGTCGGATTTCTGTTATCAGCCATCAGTAGGAGCGCCATTCATTAATGATGTGCTTTTATTGGTATTTTGACATTTATTGATTTTTTAAGGGATTTTTTTCCTTCATGGGGCTGGTGCCTATCTCCAGCAGCAACTGTAGTATTCATTCATTCATTCATTCAACCTTTATTTATACAGGTTAGTCTCATTTTGCCACAAGGACTCATTTACAAGAGAGAGCTGTTTTAAACAAAGAACACAGATGAGGTACACAAAACTATAGACAATCAATAGTGGATTATATTATAGTGGATAATGGATTAAAAAAGTGTATAAAAAGGAAAAATAAATAGAAGAAATTATGTAAAAAAAAATAATAATAAAAAAAAAACAGCTATAAAGTGAAGTAAAATACTGTATTAAAAACAGGCCATGTCACTGCCATGGCAAAACACAATGCAGACATGGCCCTGTTTTTAGTATTTAACTTCACCTTATACTGTAGCTGTTTTTTGTTTTGTTTTTTAACATAATTTCTTCTATTTACTTTTCATTTTATATGCTTTTTTAAATCTATTATCTATTGATTGTTGTTTAAAATCCCTTATAGAGGTCAAGGTCGAGAGCTTCAGATCTTTATGCAAGGTGTTCCAGGATACATGAGTGGAGTAAGAGAAGGCCCTTTTGCCCAGTTCAGTCTGCACTAAGAGAACACTGCAAGTAATTGTGTCCTGAGAGCGCACGCTGTTGCGGCACTTACAATGTGACATGGAGAAGATGCATGAAGGCAACAGACCAAGAAATGATTTAAAGATGAACATGTACCAGTGTGAAAGTAGTGTGTATGAGTGCATGAGGGGCATGAGACAAGGGACACTGAACAGTTCATGTCCACCACAAGGACACAAGGAAACAAATAACCAGTCACACTCACCCCCATCTAGGGGCAATTTAGAGGTACCAAATAGCTTAATCTGTTTTTAGTTGGAGGTAGAAAACCGGAGTACCCAGAGGAAACTCACGTGTTTATGTGTGGGCAGAATGTGTAAACTCCACCTAGAAATGCTCCGACCAGGAGGCAAAGCTTATCACTGAGAGGTGACAGCTCTAAGCACGGCACCACCCACTACACCCACTCCATGCTCATTAACATCATATCAGTGATGTGCAGGTCAACAACCATGACAAAACCTGAATACAATAGTACTGTAAATTATTACACTGATCCTAAGAACATGCAATATTTACAATGGAACATAGTAAATATACCATGTTCAAACTAGACATTGATGCAGTTTTAGTTAAATTAAGGTAATTTATAATTTGATGGTAGCTACAATAAAAAAATTAAAAAACCAGGGTTATGTTTTTCAACTGAGTAGCTTTTTGCAATAGTCCAGGACCTGAGGAGAGCAGCTGCTAGATGTTTTGGAGAAAAATGTAGTCCCGTTCTTGTCTGATGTAAGATTCTAACTTTTCACCCATCCTGGCTGTTATTTGCCCCATTTTTGCTGATTAGGACTACACAGTTTGTTGTTTCAAAACCCGTATTGCATTGATGGTGCCTTTCCATGTGTGTAAGCTACACATGCCAGAGGCACTATGCACCCCAATACCATCAGAGAGGTGGGCTTTTGTGCTGAAAATAGGTCAGATAGGTCCACTAATTTTTAGTACACAGGAAGTGGCATGCATTGTTTCCAAATTTTGATTCATATGAACAGTTCTGGACTTTGCCTCAGCCCATGTTAAATTAGCTTTAGTCCAGAGAAGAGAGTCACGGTTCTTGATGACGTTCACATATTAAATCAAATCAAAGTTATTTGTATAGCACATTTAAAAATAACTGTTGTTGGGGGCGCTAGTGAGTTGGATAAAGAGTAAGACATGAATTTCTGAGATCCTGCGTACCAACAATATTTTCATTGTAGCTTAAATATGCACTCCCCTGACTATGACCTCTGACCCTTGGGGTGACTACAGCAAACTAACTTACATGAAGACTTGTAATTTGTTTTTACGATGGATGCCCTTCCTGAGGCAACCACAGACCACTGAGCTACCACAGCCATCTGCGTGGAGCAGAGAGCTGCTATCTATGGTGCCCGGGGAGCAGATGGTGGGTTAAGGGCCTTGCACAAGGGCTTAGAGTGGGGTAGGTGAGGCTGCTTCACCTTTCCCATCCATATTTTGATGTTGTCAGTCCGGAGAGTTAAACTGGCAACTTTCCAATCACAGGCCCACCTTTTCTAACCTCTGTGCCACCACTCCCCTAATATAATAGTAAAGTGAAATCAAAGTTCAAAGTTAACATTTTTATTTATTAGTATTGCTACCTCCCTCTGTCTCAAATTATAGCAAGCTGAAAATACATCAGGAAACAACAGATTTTAGCTCATCCACAGTTGATGGTAATTTATGAATATCTTGGAGTAACACGACATCTGCCTTTAATCTTTTAATCTTGTTAAAGATTCTATATTTTTTATGTTGGCTACCGGCTCCATTAATATTCCATGTGACAAACCTTAAAGTGCCCATACCTGTGGTTGTGAGAATATAGATAAACCACACCCATCATCACAAATGTAAAAAATAATAAAACACCCAGGTATAAACATAATCCTTGAGGGTTGATTATTTATCATTAAGAAATAATCTAAGTGTTGTTCTTGGGGATACATCCTTGTTGTATTTCTTTATGAGGTATTTGTGTGGATTGACATGGGTGTATATCTGCCCTTGTGCCTGTGTGCTAATAAAAGATATTCTCTCTTTTAGTACTTGCGCAAGATTTCCACTTTGGAACAACGTACGTACATTCCACGTGGCAATCTTGGTTATACTGTTGGCGGAGAGGATGTTGTTCCGCATCCGGTACTGAGCTTCCCGAGGGCTTTCACTCAGGTCCATCATAAATGGGGGAGAACAACTCCTTTTGTTGCCTGTTGTGTTCTGAAATAAGCTTGCCATCTCTGTAGCGGTGTTTTGTTTTTACAGGGCAGGGTTGCTAGCCCTGCGCCCAACCCTCCTCCTTTTGCAACCTGGCTTGGGACAGGCTTTGGCTATGGCCAAGACAAAAGAAAGAGACAGAAAACATAAAAAGAAAAGAAAAACAAACAGGCAAAAAACAACAAAAAAAAACAACCGCTGTGACATTGTTCACCTTCATCAGTGCAGACACCGAGATGTGCTTTAAATTTAATTTAAAAACACCAGTTAATTCACCTACAGTGTAACAAGCATTAGACCATGACTACTCAAACAAACCGCCCACGAGCCACAATCACTTAAAGCCAAGCGTTCAAGGTTAATTTATCAGTACCTCTTATCATTAAATATATTTGTTTTATAATTAAAGCTATGATATATACCCAGACAGCATTTACATTTGGGCCGGATCCGTTTACAAGTCGCCAGATCCGCATAACAGTCAGATGCGGTTTACAACTCTGAGCCAACTCCTTACCGGGCTCGTTTACAAGTCGCCAGATCCGCATAACAGTCAGAGACGGCGTGGTGTTGTGTGCCAGTTCCACCCCGATTCTGAGATCATGAGCTGCACTGACACCTGCGGTTCTGATCCGGTTTTTGCCTGCAGACCGAATGCGCCAGCCTCAGAGGTTTACAAAGACTGGCATCTGGCTCTGATCTGGTCCCAGACTGCAAGCCAACTGCGCCTTCCTTGGCTTTATTTTTTTTAAGCAACAGACGCAGCACTGAGAGAAGTGATCCCTTACCAAAAAGTAGTATATGCAAGTATACTTAAAGTACACTAATTTTAAACTAAAAAAATAAGAGTATACTTTCAGTATACTTTTTAGGTACTTATCAAAAGTATACTTGGCCAAGTTTATTTTACACAATACTTGACTTATACTAAAAATAAACTAAAAGTCTAAGTATACTTAATCTATACTTATGTTTAAACTTTTGGCCAAGATATTTTACACAAAGTATTTTCACACTGGTTTATTTTTAGTACTTCTGTTTTAAACGTTTTGTCAGTTTTTTGAAACAGCTCGAGCTGTTTTTTTATATTGTTGTATATATATATATATATATATATATATATATATAGTATATTATTATTATTATTGAGCATGCATCAGGGTATTATTATTATCATCATTATTATTATTATCATTATTCAATTTTATTCTGCGTTACTCCAGGCGTGTTTGCTTTCTACCATTTTTCTGTTTGTGGTCTCATGCGTTATTGGGGGTAGAACGTGATCATGTACGTCCCAACCAATCAACGCCACTCTTGCTTGTCAGGTTGCATGTGAACTTTGTCCTAACCAATCAACGCCACTCTTGCTTGTCAGGTTGCATGTGAACTTTGTCCTAACCAATCAACGCCACTCTTGTTTATCGGGGGAAGTAGCATGTGATCATATCCAACCAATCAACGCCTCTTGCTTCGCGCGCTTCTTTCAAATGTAGCCATTTCCTTTCAACTGTTGGACAAGAAGCTGTTGTTGTGTCGGATTCAGCGCTCGTAAAACTTGCTTTTTATTAGACGTCGACTGGTCAGACTCTGGACGACGACTGGACATTCAGTTGGAAGTTGAAGGTCGGTTCGGTTTTGTTTATTTGCTAGCTTTTTTAGCTCTGTTCAGTTGAATGAACAAAACCTGCTGTTGCTAAAAGCTAAGCTAACAACGAGCTAAAACGGGTGTGTCGTGTATGCTGCTGAGGCAGATAATTTGAGGCAAGTAAAACACTGCAGGTTAGGTTATTCTAGCGTTTAAATAAGCCATATATGCTACGCTTTTTTTTTTTTTGGCTTAGTTCCTGGATGGTTTTTCAAAGAGACAGGCCCCGCATCCTCACGCTGTTTGCGTCGCGTCTGTTAACACACATGCGCTCACAACAATAACCGCAGCCAGGCTGAAATACTAATTTACTTTAAATACGTATTTCAGCAACATACTGTTTTTGTAGCTGCTTAAACAAGAGGCTGAAGGAAGATATATCTCATTCACGAGGTCTTGAGAGTCAATTACTTTCTGAGAGTTTCATTAAAGATTTACTGGAACATGAGATATTTTGCTAACAGACACACAGGCAGGCTAATATGAGTGCCAGACTTTGGTGGTGGTGGTGCTAAACTGTTCACAGTAACACAGCAGAGGTGTTTGTCCCTTGTTGATGCGAATCTTTAGGTTTGAATGCTCTTTATTTGTCTCTAAGTTGATGGAAGCATCAAAGTGATGCATGTAGAACAGAAACTAAAGATTTATCACATGTTCTCTTTGATTCTGCAGGTTGTCAGAGATCAGCTGTGCCTCTCTGCTCTCAGCTTCTTCTTCACCTAGCCTTGAGAACTGCGGTAAAGTGAGCCACTCGTCATTGAGAGGTAATTTCTAAGTACCGGTAGTTTGAGTAAAGCAATTAAGACACTGATTTTTTGTTAACAGAGTTCACTTTGCTCTCAGCATTAAACGTGACGCTTGAACATGGTTTGGTTTCATGTTGCTCCACTTCATTCACCCAGAGTTTGAAGGAGCACACACCTTTTATTAATTAAAGCTGCACAGGTGCAGTAAATTAAGTCACATGATGCATCTGAGCATCCAATACAAAACAAGCCTATAAAGAAAAACAAATTCAAACAAAATGAGAGCAATACAAAAACATTCATAATGTCAACACCCCCACTTGCTCACATTTTGGGTAACTCCCTCAGGCTCTTAATGTTTCAAACCTAAATAAATTCTTCATACACCAAACAAACATTTCATACTTTTTCAACTTCATCTTGGTTGCTGGTTTGGTTAGTACGTCTGCAACCATATCATTTGTACTTTAAGAGTAAATGTACTTTTGTTTTAAAGGTCTCCCACCTACCTGCTCCAACATTTTCCTCTGGACCTGTTGTCAGGTATAATCTGTAAATTTTAACATTTAAATACTGTATACACACACATTTCAGTACTACATTGTCTTTTTTTTCCCTCGGCTAGTCTGGGAGAAAAATACCTAAAGCTTCTGGATCCAGTTGTACACAAAGAAGTACCTGTGAGGCCAACCCTGTAATGGGTAAGTGCTGGCTACTTTGGTTTTTGTTTTCCATTGTTTGGTATGTTCATTGTTATGGAAGATCAAAACTGACATAATTAGAAGTAAAAGCATGTATATGAATGGACTGATAAATTAATAAATACACTAAAAATGCACAAATTAAATTACAAAGGAGAAATTTACTTCATGTTATATAATTTAATTGACCTTTTTATTTTCCAGGTTAGTTCCAATAAATTATATATTTCTGCTTATAATTTACATTTTACTGTATTTTTAAAATATATATTTTTGTTTTTCTTGTAGATGCATTTGTGCCTTTTAATGTTTATATTCAATTATTGTTTATATATTTTTTCCCACAAGTTTTTCTTTTTTAAATGGGTCTTACATTTCTATGTCTCCTGTTTTGACTTTACCTTATGCATTTCTGCTTCATGCACAGTAGATCTACACATGGATCCTGCTCCTTCCTGTTTTTTTGACCAATAGAAGTGGAGCTGACCCAAGAAGCTCTGCCCACCTTATTTACATCATGAGACAGAAATACATAAGATGAAGTAAAAACGGGTGACAGAGAAGTGTAAAAACACATGGAAATAAAAAGACTTTTGGGGGAATAAATATAAAATAAATAAATATTTACAATATAAATATTGGGAGGCACAAATGCAGATACAAGTAAAAAGGAACACAAAAATATGTTTTTAAAAACAGTATGTAAAGTTTATTGGAACAAAGCATAAAAATAAATATGAAGGTAAATTAAATTATAAAACATGAGGTAAAGTTCTCCTTTTTTAATTTAATTGATGCATTTCAAGTGTATTTATTGGTCATTTTATATACAGTATTTTGGCTTTTACTTCTAATTATGTCAGTTGGGGTTCTTCATTAATTGTTACCTGCATGATTTGAATTTATTTTACAATCTCTGATGTCCATATCCTCTGACCTAGGCCTCACTGAATTCTCTAATACTTGACTAAATGTGTTGAGAGCCTCCAGCTGACTACATGCACACGTAAGTTATGACAATTTCTTATGTTTGTTTGTTTTTGTTTTATTATATTCTTCTTCTTCTTTCGGCTTTTCCCTTTTCAGGGGTCGCCACAGCGAGTCATCCTCCTCCACCTCACTCTGTCCTCTGCATCCTCTGTCCTCACTCCAACTACCTCCATGTCCTCTCTAACTGCATCCATATATCTCCTCTTTGGTCTCCCTCTTTGTCTTTTTCCTGGCAGCTGCATTTCTAACATCCTTCTACCAATATACCCACTGTCCCTCCTCTGGACATGTCCAAACCATCTCAGTCTGGCCTCCCTAACTTTATCTCCCAGTTGTTCAACATGTGCTGTACCTCTGATGATCTCATTCCTGATCTTATCCATCCTTGTCACTCCTAAGGAGAACCTCAGCATCTTCATTTCTGCCACTTCCAGTTCTTTCTCCTGTCTTTTTGTCAATGCCACTGTCTCCAGACCATACAACATAGCTGGTCTCACCACTGTCTTGTAAACTTTTCCTTTGACCTTTGCTGACACCTTTTTGTCACAAATCACTCCTGAAACTTTTCTCCATCCACTCCATCCTGCCTGGACTCTCTTTTTCACCTCTTTACCACATTCCCCATTTTCCTGGACAGTGGACCCCAAGTACTTGAAGTCCTGCACCTTTGTGACCTCTGCTCCTTGTAGCCTCACTGTTCCACTGGCCTCCCTCTCATTCACACACATGTACTCTGTCTTACTACGGCTGACTTTCATTCCTCTTCTTTCAAGTGCATACCTCCACCTCTCCAAGTTGTCTTCCACCTGTTCCCTATTCTCACCACAGATCACAATGTCATCTGCAAACATCATAGTCCATGGGGATTCCTGCCTGACCTCATCTGTTAGTCGGTCCATCACCAGAACAAACAAGAAGGGGCTCAGAGCCGATCCTTGATGCAATCCCACCGCCACCTTGAAGCTATCTGTCACTCCTACAGCACATCTCACCACTGTCCTGCTGTCTTCATACATGTCCTGTACAGGTAGTCCCCGATTTACGAGCGAGATCCGTTACAACGAGGCGCTCGTAAACCGGAAATCTCGTAATTTGGAACGGTTGCCATGTCTCTCGTAAGTCCGGAATTTCGCTCGTAAATTGGAACGATTTCGCTAGCGCGACTACAAACACTCGTTTTTCATCAAAAAACTGCTTATGAGTGCATAAAAATGATCGGAAACGTGTGTCCATATGTTTAGCTAACTAACTGTGGTGAAAAAACACATGAAAACTCAGTATTTTTTGCGTTTTTTCCAAAAATTCGCCAGCTCGTAAGTCTGGAACCTCGTAGATCAGAGCGCTCGTAATTCGGGGACTACCTGTACCTGTCTAACATACTTTTCTGCCACTCCAGATTTCCTCATGCAATACCACACCTCTTCTCTTGGCACCCTGTCATATGCTTTTTCTAAATCCACAAACACACAATGGAGTTCTTTCTGACCCTCTCTGTACTTCTCTATCAACATCCTCAAAGCAAAGATGGCATCTGTGGTGCTCTTTCTTGGCATGAAACCATACTGCTGCTCACAGATAGTCACCTCTTGTCTAAGCCTTCCTTCCACAACTCTCTCCCAGATCTTCATTGTGTGGCTCATCAACTTAATTCCCCTGTAGTTGCTACAACTCTGTACATCACCCTTGTTCTTAAAAATGGGAACCAGCACACTTCTTCTCCATTCTTCAGGCATTTTCTCACCCTCAAATATTCCATTAAATATTTGAGTCAAAAACCTCACTGCCATCTCTCCAAGGCATTTCCAAACCTCCACTGGTATGTCATCAGGTCCTACTGCCTTCCCCTTCTTCATTCTTTTCAGAGCTTTCCGGACTTCACCCTCACTAATTTTTCCCACTTCCTGGTCCACAGTTTCTATTACCTCCACTCTTCTTTCTCTTTCATTCTCTTCATTCATTAGCTCCTCAAAGTAATCCTTCCATCTTCCCATCACACTCTCCTCACTTGTTAGAACATTCCCATTCCCATATTTAATAAGCCTAACCTGCTGCACATCCTTTCCAGCCTGATCCCTCTGTCTTGCCAATCGGTACAAGTCCTTCTCGCCCTCTTTAGTGTCCAGTCTCCCATATAACTCATTGTACGCCCTCTGCTTTGCCTTAGCTACTTCCCTCTTTGCTCTATGTCCCATCTCCTTATATTCCTGTCTCCGCTCTTCAGTCCTCTCACAGTCATATTTCTTCTTGGCTAATCTCTTTCTTTGAATGGCGTCCTGCACTTCACTATTCCACCACCAGGTTTCCTTATCTTCCATTCTTTGTCCAGATGACACACCAAGTACCTTCCTACCTGTCTCTCTAATTACTGTTGCTGTAGTAGCCCAGTCACTTGGAAGCTCTTTCTTACCACCCAGAGCCTTTAACAGCTCGTCTCTGAATTTCTCACAACATTCTTCTTTCTTTAGCTTCCACCATTTGGTCTTCTTCTCTGGTTTTACTCTTGTTCTCTTCTTCGCAACAACAGTCATTCTACACACAACCATCCGATGCTGTCTGGCCACGCTCTCCCCTGCTACAACCTTACAGTCTCCAATCTCTCTCAGGTTTCCTCTTCTACACAGAATGTAATCGACCTGTGTACTCCTTCCTCCACTCTTATAGGTCACTCTATGTTCCTCCCTCTTTTGGAAATAGGTATTGACTATAGCCATTTCCATTCTCTTGGCAAAATCCACCACCATCTGTCCTTCCTGGTTTCTTTCCTTGACACCAAACCTACCCATCACTTCCTCATCCCCTCTGTTTCCTTCACCAACATGTCCATTCAGGTCTGCTCCAATCACCACTCTTTCCTCCCTGGGAATACTCTCTATCACTTCATCCAAATCTTTCCAAAATTTATCTTTCTCCTCCCCATCACATCCAACCTGTGGAGCATAACCACTTACTATGTTTAGCATCAGACCTTCTACTTCTACCTTTAGACACATCACCCTATCTGACACTCTCTTCACCTCTACTACATTCTTTGCCAACTCCTCCTTCAGGACCACCCCTACTCCATTTCTCTTTCTATCCACACCATGGTAAAACAGTTTAAACCCTGCTCCAATACTGCGAGCCTTGCTGCCCTTCCACTTGGTCTCTTGGACACATAAAACATCTACCTTTCTTCTCTGCATCATGTCAGCCAGCTCTCTACCTTTGCCTGTCATTGTCCCCACATTTAGAGTTGCAACCCTCAGTCCTACATTCTTCACTTTCCTCCTCTCCCTCTGTCTCCTGACACGTTTTCCTCCTCGGCGTCTTCGACTAACAGTAGTACAATTTCCGCCGGCACCCTGTTTGTCAACAGCACCGGTGGCGGACGTTGTTAACCCGGGCCTCGACCGATCTGGTATGGTTTCACTTTGATGAACTCGCATTATGGTTTTGGCAAGTGTTTTACATCGGATGCCATTCCTGACACAACCCTCACCATTTACCCGGGCTTGGGACCGGCACAAGAGATACAATGGCTTGTGCTCCCTAGTGGCTGGCTGTTTTGTTTTATTATATTGTTTTTTGGTATTGCCTGGTTATAATCTTGTTTTTCTTTGTGCTTTTCTTAGGCTCCTGTCTGACCTCCAAATGCTAATGTTGCTAGCAATGAGGACCCCACAAGGATGTGTACTGAGCCCCCTTCTATTCACCCTGCTAACACACGACTGCACACCATCATACAGCTCCAACCACTTCATCAAGTTTGCGGACGACACAACAGTGGTGGGTCTCATCAGCAACAACGATGAGACGGACTACAGGAACGAGGTGAGCCGCTTGGCCTTGTGGTACGGACACAACAATCTCACTCTCAACGTGGAGAAGACAAAGGAGATTGTCGTGGACTTCAGGAAGAGGGATGCCCAACATGCCCCTCTGACCATCAACAGCACCGCAGTGGAGAGAGTAGACAGCACCAAGTTCCTGGGAGTGCACGTCTCAAAGGACCTGTCCTGGAGCAGGAACACTGCAGCACTGGCCAAGAAGGCTCACCAGCGTCTCTACTTTCTCCACAAGCTGAAAAGGGCTGGAGCTTCAACCCCCATCATGTGCACCTTCTACAGAGGTGCCATAGAAAGTGTCCTGACCAGCTGCATCACTGTGTGGTTTGGTGCATGTACTGCATCCTGCCGCAAGAGCCTCCAGCGCATCATGAGAGCAGCTGAGAAGATCGTCGGCACCTCCTTCCCCTCACTGCAGGACTTACACAGCAAACGCCTCACTCGGAAAGCCCACTGCATGGCAGGTGATCCCACACACCCACTACACAGCTGCTTTAGACTGTTGCCTTCAGGGAGGAGACTGAGGAGTCTCCAGGCTCGAACCAGCAGACTGAGAGACAGCTCTGTTCATCAGGCAGTAAGGATGCTAAACACTCTGCCTGCTCTGCCTCCCCTCCCATTTGAACTGCCTTAACACAAAAAACTTTCTCACACATTACCACACAACACAAAGATTTTAACACTGGACTCTGTGTCATCAAACGGGTTATTCACTAAACTCTCAGTCATGTGCTCATTCAGTTTGCACTACTTCTCATATTTGCACTGTTTGTATTACATTACTGCCTATAGTCATACTACTGTTTATATTCACTGTTTACATTAATACTGTTTACATTTATTACTACTGTTTACATTTACACTACTTTTATATCTACACTACTGCTGATACATATACAGTATTCTCTGACTAGCCTTATTTAAGGATGCCCAATGTGCCTTATGTGCCTTACTGCATATGCCACTTTGCCTCTATACCAACATCAACTACCTCATACATATACTGTGTACATTAACTCATATGCTGCTTTGCCACTCTTTGCAAATGTCAATGCTAGAACCTTCAGTTTATTTTATAGATACACTTTATATACTTTTTATACTACTATGCAATAACTCAGGACAGTATTACACTTTTATCATTTCATTTTATGCTTATGTCATTAAATGTTTAGTGTTTTAGTGTTGGTGTAACTGTAAGGACAGTGTTACACTTTTACTATTTTATGTTTATTAAATGTTTGTGTTTTAGTGTTTAAATGGTTACTTTTGCACCGAGGGACTGAGAGAGAAATGCAATTTCAATCCTGTTTATGTCCTGTACATATTGCAGTTCTGACAATAAAAGTTGACTTTGAAACCTCACATCTTCCACAAAGTGCTAAGGTGAATCTCTGCCACAGACAGTCCTGCATTTGGAGATTCATCACAGATGAGTGAGGACGTCGCTTTCCTCTGCTGTGACTGACTCTTAAAATGACTGAAAGACACTGAAACTGTCATACAGAAGCAGATCATGGTATTTATGATGCATACCTCTGGTAATTGTAGTTTCTTTTATTATTAAGGTTGTTATGTTATCATTGTTATCAATTTTAACTTTTTAACATTTTTGAATTTGTTTTGCTCAT
>JBBPBX010018096.1:0-14357 GCA_038048925.1 Garcialebias charrua
GGTCACGTACCAACACTACATTCCCCACAATGCAACAGTAGTAGTAGGGGTGGGGCCAATCCGATCTGGAGTTGTGTCTCATGAACCCAGAGTAATAAGACCTGCCTCACATTCACATTAGGGTCAGTGGGGGGAGCTGGCCCCCTTGGGGGCATTGCCGTTGGGGGGGCATGGCCCCACCCCTACTACTACTATTCAGCAAATCCCTTTCAGTTTGCAGCCAGCTACAGCGTGTGGACTGAGTGAGTAGCACTTTAGCTAACAGCTAGCCAACTTTTCATAGTAACATGTCCGCTGTGTGGAAGTATTTTACACTAAACACCACAAGACAGCAACGTGCAATGTCTGCAGAGCCATAGCACCACATTAAACTGCGGTCAAGTTAGTTTTATGCTGGACATTCGAGCTCCGGGGCTTCAGCGGGACGCCACTCTCACTGAACCGAAACAGGGAGACCGACCGTGGCCAGCTGCGTCCAGTCCGACCCGCTGTCTGACTGTCTCGAAGGACAGGCAGAGAGCGACTGACCGAAATCAGAGCCCCCGCCCCGGATTGAACAATAAAAACACACCGCTGAAGCCACGGAGCTCAAATGTTCACCGAGAAGTTGCTAAACTTCATCATAATTAATGACCAACAGCTATCAGCTGTAGAAAAATGAAGGATTTCGCAGCTTGATACTTGCAGCCAACAGTAAACAATCATAAAAAAGCATAATTAAAAATCACAAGAAAACTATGTTAAAAAACGAAACATAAACATTTACATTATAAAACAATGTAAAATACTAAAAGCAGGAACATGTCTGTCTGTGTTGGTTTATGCCAAGAACTTAACAGATGTAAAGCTATTTAATATTTTATTTAATCCATTTATTCATTAATTTAAAAGAGACAAAATAAAACAAATTAATAAAAAAGAAAACATTGAATGAAAAGAGTGCAAAAAGAAGAAGAAAAAAAAATCTTATATCACCCCCTTAAAATAAACATTGAACCAGTCCGGCCCTTCGCTTGTATCAAATTTGTTTTTTTGGCCCTCCATGTATTTGACTTTGACACCCCTGGCTTATGCAATAAGGAGCACATCGCCCATCCAAAACCTATCATCTCTCCATAATGGATATATGTCCAATCTTCTAACTTCCTTTGCTGCATAATGTACATTGCATTTATTCTAGCGTTAGGTAAATACAGTAGCTAATTTTTCTCTCGTGAACTTAAAAAGTTATTTGCAAAACATAAACTTTTATTTGCACACATCAGAAATCTTTTGTTGCGATTTTAGGCTCTGCCCACAACGTCATGTGAGAATTGCAAGCAAAACTTTGAATGACAAACAAAACTTAGATTAGCAAGCAAAGATTTCTGACATGCGCAAATAAGTTTGTTTTGCAAATAATTAGCAACATAATTGCAAAAAATGTCAATGACCTCACTGAGGTCATTGACATTTTTCGAGACATGACCAACAGAAAAGAAAACTGCTGCTACAGCACAGTTGTTTTAAGAAGGGGCAGATATGATAAGATTTTTTTTCTTCTTCTGCTACCTTTAATTTTATATCTGTTTTTTTTTTCTTTCATGTGTTTGTAAATTGTCTTTGTGTTTTAAATCTGAAATGAATAAAAATAAATAAATAAATAAGAAGAGAACAAAAATAGCAAAAATGCTTAAAAGTTGGAAGTTTGTTTTTAAACAGTTCACCATGATGGAAAAGAAGATTTTGGATCTTAGATTCAGTTTGGGGAAAAAAAGAAAGTCAAGAGACCGAAATAAATAAGAGACATTGGCCTCCACTCAACACAGAGAAGATGAGACAATGAGGAAAAAAGAGAAACTGACAAGAAAAAAAGAAGAGGAAAGATTGAAGAAAATGTATATAGGTACTTACAAATACACTAAGACACAAATAGAGATATATGTATACATTTTGGTGGTCAGTTAGTCTCAGTAGGCTTTTCTCATGGTGACATGCATTAACAATTCAATTTTTGCTTTTGTTTAGTTTTCTTCTGCAGTTCCACATTAAAGTTTGATGCAGCTCTGCTTTTCTGAATGGACCATCTTCATCTCCACTGCAAGTGTAGTAAACCAGGCAGCTCTTTCTTTTATAGATTACAGTACACTAAAAAGTTGCATTGTGGCCTTGTTTACATTTTTTATAGTGTAATTCTGTAAAGACAAAATATATCTGGTGGTGTAGCTCTGATTTACATATCTTGCTAAATCGCAGGTTTGAATATTGCAATACTTTCCTATAACAAAGTAGACCTGCAGAAAGAAATTACTAATAAAATATTTTACATATGGATAGTTGTATGTTCTATGTAGAGGTTTTCCTAAGCTTATAGTATATCTCACAATTTTGTAATTTATCATTGTTTATTTAACGCTGAAAGCAAGGCCCTTAACCCACATCTGCTCCCCCGGGAACCCTAGATATCAGCTCTCTGCTCCACACAGAGGGCTGTGGTTGCTCGGTGGTCTGTGGTTGTGTCAGGAAGGGCATCCGGCGTAAAAACAACTGCCAAATCTTCATGCGACTAGATCGCTGTGGTGACCCCTAACGCAGGGAAAAAGCCGAAAGAAGAAGAAAAAAAAATAATAATAATTTAACGCTGAATTTAACGTCTCCCGAAGAGGAGACGTGGGTCCCCCTTCCCATGGGCTCACCACCTGTGGGAGGGGCCAAAGGGGTCGGGTGCAATGTGAGATGGGTGGCGGCCGAGGGCGGGGACCCTGGCGGTCTGATCCTCGGCTACAGAAGCTGGCCATTGGGACATGGAATGTCACCTCTCTGGTGGGGAAGGAGCCTGAGCTAGTGTGTGAGGTTGAGAGGTTCCGACTAGAAATAGTCGGACTCACCTCAACGCATGGCTCTGGCTCTGGAACCAGTTTCCTTGAGAGGGGTTGGACACTCTTCCACTCTGGAGTTGCCCCTGGTGAGAGGCGCCGAGCAGGAGTGGGCATACTGGTTGCCCCCCATCTTGGTGCCTGTACGTTGGGGTTCACCCCGGTGAACGAGAGGGTAGCCTCCCTTCGCCTACGTGTGGGGGGACGGGCTCTGACTGTTGTTTGTGCCTATGCACCAAACGGCAGCTCAGACTACCCACCCTTTTTGGAGTCCTTGGAGGGGGTATTGGAGAGTGCGCCTCCTGGGGACTCCCTTGTTCTACTGGGGGACTTCAACGCTCACGTGGGCAATGACAGTGAGACCTGGAGGGGTGTGGTTGGGAGGAACGGCCCCCCTGATCTGAACCAGAGTGGTGTTCTGTTATTGGACTTCTGTGCTCGTCATGGATTGTCCATAACGAACACCATGTTTAAGCATAAGGGTGTCCATATGTGCTCTTGGCACCAGGACACCCTAGGTCGCAGTTCGATGATCGACTTTGTTGTCGTCTCATCTGATCTGCGGCCGCATGTCTTGGACACTCGGGTGAGGAGAGGGGCGGAGCTGTCTACTGACCACTACCTGGTGGTGAGTTGGCTCCGATGGTGGGGGAGGATGCCGGTCAGACCTGGCAGACCCAAACGTATCGTGAGGGTCTGCTGGGAACGTCTGGCAGAGTCTCCCGTAAGACGGAGCTTTAACTCCCACCTCCGGGAGAGCTTTGAACACGTTCCGAGGGAGGCGGGGGACATGGAGTCCGAGTGGGCCGTGTTCCGCGCCTCTATTGTCGAGGCAGCTTATCGGAGCTGTGGCCGCAAGGTTGTTGGTGCCTGTCGAGGTGGCAACCCTCGAACCCGGTGGTGGACACCGGCAGTGAGGGATGCTGTCAGGCTGAAGAAGGAGTCCTATTGGGCCTTTTTGGCTTGTGGGACCCCGGAAGCAGCTGATAGGTACCGGCAGTCCAAGCGGCATGCGGCTCGGGTGGTTGCTGAGGCAAAAACTCGGGCGTGGGAGGAGTTCGGAGAGGCCATGGAGAATGACTTCCGTACGGCTTCGAGGCGATTCTGGTCCACCATCCGGCGTCTCAGGGGGGGAAAGAGGTACGAGACCAACACCATTTATGGTGGAGGTGGCGTGCTGCTGACCTCAACTCGGGATGTTGTGAGTCGGTGGGCGGAATACTTCGAAGACCTCCTCAATCCTACTGGCACGTCTTCCACTGAGGAAGCAGAGCCTGGGGACTTTGGGTCGGGTTCTCCGATCTCTGGTGCTGAGGTCGCCGAGGTGGTTAAAAAGCTCCGCGGTGGCAAGGCTCCGGGGGTGGATGAGATTCGCCCGGAGTTCCTTAGGGCTCTGGATGTTGTAGGGTTGTGTTGGCTTACGCGACTCTGCAATATCGCGTGGACATCGGGGGCAGTTCCCTTGGATTGGCAGACTGGGGTGGTGGTTCCCCTATTTAAAAAGGGGGACCGTAATAATAATAATAATAATGAATTCCATTTATAATGCACTTTTCATTAATAAAAATCTCAAAGTGCTACAAATTGTAATAAAGCAAAGATCAAAATAAAACAAGTGATAAAATCAAATAAAATCAATAATAATATCGACTAAGATCAAGATAAAATCATGTGGATGCAGATTAGGCTTGCTTAAAAAATAAATAAAATAAAACAAGTAAAATCAATAAAATCAAGTAAAATCAATAATGATATCAGCTAAGATCAAAGATAAAATCATGTGGAGGCAGAATAGGCTTGCTTAAAAAGAAAGGTCTTTATGCTGCTTTTAAAGTCAACCAGTGACTGTGGAGCTCTCAGGTCATCAGGGAGGGAGTTCCACAGGCGGGGGGCAGCCACACAGAATGCTCGGTCTCCCATGGTCCTCAATTTGGTCCGAGGAATATGAAGGAAATTACTGTTCTGTGATCGTAGAGACCGGGTGGATGAATATGGTGCAAGAATGTCCTTTAGATAGTCAGGTGAAGTGCCGTGCAAGCATTGATGGGTAATGAGAGCAGTTTTGTACTGAATTCTGTAGGTGACAGGAAGCCAATGGAGGTTATGGAGAATGGGTGTAATATGTTCAAATTTACGAACTCTCAACAGAATCCTAGCTGCACTGTTTTGAATGTATTGAAGTTTCTGAAGGTTTTTGCCAGGGATACCAATAAACAGGGAGTTGCAGTAGTCGAGCCTGGAGGAGACAAAGGCATGGACGAGTTTCTCAGCATCAGGAAAAGTCAGAGATGGGCGAAGTCTGGAGATGTTTCGAAGATGGAAGAAGCAGGTTTTAAACAGATGCTTAATGTGATTTTCAAATGTAAGATGAGAGTCCATTTTTATTCCAAGATTTGTAACAGAGGTGGAGAGGGGGATGTCTTGACCAGAGAAGGAGATTGTTGTTAAAGTTGATGTTTGTATCTGGTGAGGGGTGCCAATCAATATGGCCTCAGTCTTCGAGCAGTTTAATTGAAGAAAATTCTGATTCATCCATGCCTTTATTTCCTCCAGGCAGGCAGAGAGAACAGTGAGTGAAGACGGAGATAGGGATGATGTAGGGTGTGTTCCAACTATAGGGGGATCACACTCTTAAGCCTCCCTGGTAAGGTCTATTCAGGGGTTCTGGAGAGGAGGGTCCGTCGGATAGTCGAACCTCGGATTCAGGAGGAGCAGTGTGGTTTTCGTCCTGGTCGTGGAACACTGGACCAGCTCTACACCCTCAGCAGGGTCCTGGAGGGTGCGTGGGAGTTTGCCCAACCAGTTTACATGTGTTTTGTGGACTTGGAGAAGGCATTCGACCGCGTCCCTCGGGGGGTTCTGTGGGGGGTACTCCGGGAGTATGGGGTACCAGGCCCTTTGATAAGGGCTGTTAGGTCCCTGTACGACCGGTGTCAGAGCTTGGTCCGCATTGCCGGCAGTAAGTCAGGCTCGTTTCCGGTGAGAGTTGGACTCCGCCAAGGTTGCCCTTTGTCACCGATTCTGTTCATAACTTTTATGGACAGAATTTCTAGGCGCAGCCAAGGTGTTGAGAGGATCCGTTTTGGTGACCTTAGAATCGCTTCTCTGTTTTTTGCAGATGATGTGGTCCTACTGGCTTCATCAGTTCGTGATTTACAACTTTCACTGGAGCGGTTTGCAGCCGAGTGTGATGCGGCCGGGATGAGGATCAGTTCCTCCAAATCCGAGGCCATGGTCTTGAGCCGGAAAAGGGTAGCATGCCCTCTCCGGGTCGGGGAGGAGGTCCTGCCCCAAGTGGAGGAGTTTAAGTATCTCGGGATCTTGTTCACGAATGAGGGAAAACTGGAGCGTGAGATCGATAGGCGGATAGGTGCAGCGTCCGCAGTGAAGCGGGCGCTGTACCGGTCTGTCGTGGTGAAGAGAGAGCTGAGTCAAAAGGCAAAGCTCTCAATTTACCGATCGATCTACGTTCCCACCCTCATCTATGGTCATGAGCTTTGGGTTATGACCGAAAGAACAAGATCTCGGATACAAGCGGCTGAAATGAGTTTTCTCCGCAGGGTGGCTGGACTCTCCCTTAGAGATAGGGTGAGAAGCTCAGTCATCCGGGAGGGACTCGGAGTAGAGCCGCTGCTTCTCCACATCGAGAGGAGCCAGTTGAGGTGGCTCGGGCATCTGGTTAGGATGCCTCCTGGACGCCTCCCTGGTGAGGTGTTCCGGGCACGTCCCACCGGGAGGAGACCCAGAGGAAGACCCAGGACGCGCTGGAGGGACTATGTTTCTCGGCTGGCCTGGGAACGCCTTGGGATTCCCCCGGAGGAACTGCTCCAAGTGGCTGGGGAGAGGGAAGTCTGGGCCTCCCTACTTAGGCTGCTACCCCCGCGACCCGACCCCGGATAAGCGGAAGAAGATGGATGGATGGATGGATGGATTAACGCTGAAAGCTATGTAACTTTGTTAATATTCTGTCCTAAAATGCGGTTAGATGTGCCCCTTTTTTTTTTTTTGAGCACCTGCCCCTTTAGTGGTCTCTGCACGTCCCTGGTCAGCGTCATTACGTCAGACGTCAGCACTGCGCATGTCTACAGTAGACCAGAGAGTAAACAGGAAGTAGCGGTTGAAAACAGAACCCGGTCACACATCTCGTCAAAATGGGGAGAATATTTCAGGTACGTGCTGCTGTCGGGCGAGTTGTATTTATTCTGTCATGCCAACTAGTTTTAGCGAGTTACATGTTGTCCGGAGCGGAAACAGCTGATCAGTCACGTGACGTGAATGTGCGCTACGGCAGCACGAGTCGGCAAATGTGTTTCCATCTGTCGTTTTGCGCAGCTGCTCGGTTTCGCAGCTCCCAAAAACCACCTCAAGCGAGCGTATAAACTTTTTGGCGAATTTCAGGAAGTAACTTCGTATTTTGCCGTTTCCATTAAGCTTTTCTGCTGCGATACTTCAAAATGCGCACCTAGAAACCTTGATGGAAACACGGCTACAGTCTGCTCTTAGAATTGAGAAAGCCCTTTGGATGAATGACGAAATGTCTTCTGTTACAAATAAAGTCCAGTTGTTTCTGTATTGAACGCTTTTTTTGATTTATCATGTCCTGGATGACTGAGAATCTTCACCAGCGTAAAAATTTATATATTTATCTTTCGTTACATGAATCTGGTTTTTTCGCTTGTATTAAAATGTAAAACTATAAATACATATATAAATAATACAATAACATATGTTAACAATAGTAAGACATTTTTCATATCACCTCCACTGGCCGGAAAAGCCATCTCCAACAAACTTGTAGAGGTCCATGGGCCACCAGTTGACAGTAGTCGTAGCAGGTTTTACGGCTCCGGAC
This sequence comes from Garcialebias charrua, assembly GCA_038048925.1. Classification (NCBI taxonomy): domain Eukaryota; kingdom Metazoa; phylum Chordata; class Actinopteri; order Cyprinodontiformes; family Rivulidae; genus Garcialebias; species Garcialebias charrua. The sequence continues at coordinate 7,708 of JBBPBX010018096.1, forward strand.
ACATCGTAATAAGTAAGCAAAGTGGCAAAAATGTCTCTTTTTAATCACAAAGGTTGCAGATCCCTGTCTTTGTCTAATGCTGGCATAAAAGAAGGTGGTGAGCAGTCTGCATTTCTTCAAGGAATGCTAGAATATTGAGAACATGGAGAACACTAACATGTCTTTTTTTACCCTGTGCTTGAGAATGTTGATAGCACAAGTGTTCTGCAAAATGCAGCATCTTATAATGAGAAGTTTCCCTGTGGGACAATAAAGCATATATTGTCTTTTGTAGACCAGTTTTAGACGTAAAATATCTAAATGTCTTTAATCAGACATGTCTTTTAAGTAGTTAAATTTGAATAAATCACATGGCAATGGGAACATCTGACATTCTGCAATTCCTCTTGAATTATGACTTCCTGCTTTTTGTACCTTTATATTTCTCTTTATTTGTAGTTTTCTTTGGTCCTTTCAGTCATATGAAAACATCACAGCATCCACTTGGCAAAATACACGTAAATGCAACATTTGCAGCAATCACAACAAATACCGGTAGTCTCTTTTGTTCCATATTTCTTATAAAAAAAATTGTGGATGATTAAAAGATACGCAAGCTTAATATAATTGAAGAGGGTAGCGTTTCGGTGCTCAAAGAGGTCATTACTTACTCAAAGTTGCCCAAATATTGTCCCGTAACTGTGTCTGCGAGCAAATTTTTAACACAACCAGAAAAGTATCCAGTTTCTGCCTTAAGGGTTGATAATTGTTCACAGGTCAAACTTGTCTTAGTGCACATCCAGACTTGGGTTCACAGCAGGCGTGAATTATTGAAATTCCTATAATCGTTTCAGGTAAGTTCTTTCTGTTTGACCAAAAATGCCCAGTTTCATTCATTTTCTGTCAGGACATAAATACAACATATACAGAACAAAATAATCATTAAACTGACTGAATATTGCAAAACACATTAAGGACAGTTTATGTTTTACTTAAAAAAAGTTAAATTTTTACAACAATTGTCAGTTAAAACTTTTTTTTACTGCTGATAACTAAACTATTTAACTAAATCTACTCCTTTTATGAATGACTTTTGATTTGTTTTCAAATAAACTAAACTGTACTTTTTAATATGCTAATTTATTCTTGATCATATTATTCTTTATTTTGTTTTACATGTTATTCTGTAAGTAAGTAAGGCTTGCATATAGCGGCTTTAAATTCCCAATCAGAGAAATACATGGAAATTTTTGATAATCTATATACATTTCAAACATATTTACTGTGAATTCTTTGGAGAAAAAAAAAGATTGAACCCATATGCCAAACTTATTTTCTTCACGTTATCATTATTGTGGCTGCATGCACACAGGACAATTGCGTTCATGAGATTTTACTCCCAGCTTTTTTTTTTTTGTTGGATTTTTTGGTATAGGATTTTATATGCTCTTCATGCTTTTTAATTTTACTCTTTATGTCTGTCTGAGTAGCACTTTAGTCAGTCCAATGGTTGGTTTGGCTGGGCGATTATACCACAGACTCGGGTGGAGCATTAGCTGCTCATCACCTGTCTGGTCTTTGGACACAGTTCGGTTAATGTCCGAGTTTTCTTCAGCCTCTGGCACGTTGGACCCACCATCATCTGCTGAGTTCATGACGCTCTTCTCAGATGGGACCTTTGACCCCAACACTGATAAAGCACAAAACGGTTCCATGACTGTAAATAACGCATCTGATCGTACAGAACCAAAACAATGTGTTTCCATCAGCTTTGTGGTCTCTGATGAAGATCTTACCACTCTTCAATCACTCCATCCTGCACTCATCAAAATCATTCTTCATTTCTCTAACCCTGTCAGAAACCGTCTACATCGAACTTTATCATTCCAGAGTTATATGATCTCTACAAAGTTCATTCCTCACCTTATGTGGTCAAAAGGACATGTACAAAGTATGTTTCCGATGCAACATTTAACACGTGTTCATGGTTTCACGCAAACACAGTGAGGTGAGGATGGATAATGCACGTGACCTCTCTCTGCTAGACACAGAAGAGTTGAAGCAACATTCAACACTTTAAAGCAGGTCACTGGTCTGGATTATGTAAAGATGTCACAGATTATATCAAAGAATGTTTGAAATGCTGTCTGTCTCAAACTGCAAACACCATTCACACAGAGAAGAGAGATCTTAAATGGCATGATCCTTATCTACCCACTTTTAAGAAAATGTTTCTAACACTCATTAATCTTTTTTTTTTGTTGCTACAACAACCTTTCCGAAGATTCTGGAACGAGGTACAGACTCAGGAACCATTCTTAAAGGACTTCAGGATAGTATTACACTTTTATTATTTCATTTTATGCTTATGTTCATTGGGTGTTTGGTGTTTTAGGGGTGTTTGGTGTTTTAGGGGTGTTTGGTGTTTCAGTGTTGGTGTAAATTTTCATACTTTTATATGACTATGAAAAAACTCAGGACAGTGTTACACTTTTACTATTTTATGCTTATGTTTATTAAATGTTTTAGTGTTTAGATGGTTACTGTTGCACCGAGGGACTGAGAGAAACGCAATTTCGGTCCTGTGTATGTCCTGTACATATTGCAGTTCTGACAATAAAGTTGACTTTGACTTTTGACTAAAGATCAACCAGGTCTACTAATACCAACTGCCTCTTACACACTCAAGTAGTTGTAAAATTTGACACTGAGATAGTCTGCCAACAACGACCATCCACTATCAGTGTCTCACGACTGTGGAAGGCCTGCGATGGATCAAAGAAGTTAATCCGTTAACTCAGTGAACATGGCTACTATCAAACGCCGTGTGGGGGAGCTACAAGAACTCCCTGATGTCCAAGATCTACTAAAATTCTTAGAAAAAATCCATAGAAGCATGGTCCACATCAACAATGTGTCTATCATCTACATGCGAAACAGAATCATTATGAAATTGACTTTATGTTTATAACATGCCTTCCCTCAAACTGGACTCAACCGCAGTCAAAGAAACTTCAGTACGAAGGTGTGAAACCCATTGACGCAGCTCATAATGATAAGGTTCTCGGAGAAATCGTCTCCAAACAAAGAACAGGTCAAAAGAAGCAGATGACTTCTGCCACGTCAGAACTTTAGACAAAAAGCTAAAGGTTCCAATCTTGAACTCCGTGAACAGAAATCAAGTAAAAATAGACACCGTGTCGCCAAATGATAGCGAAAATGGGGGTTTATTAAAAAGCTTCAAAATGTTGATCAGTCAGAACAGCAACAGAATCCATAAAAAACTTTACACTGACCTTTATGCCTTCCTTGAGCGTCTCTACAGATAGTTTATCTCTTCCTTGTCACTCATGCAGCATGCGCTGGGTCAGTCTAACTGAAACCCAAGGTCGCAGCCCAGACTTCATGGAGTCTGTGATTCCTGTCAACGTAATCTTACCAATAATAATATGTCTTATTTCTAGCTCTAGTTGAAACTTCTCTGCCATATTTGGTGGTGATAAGACCTTAAATGCATACCAAATCCCTACAACATCCTCCTTATAACAAAAACACGTTCTACCCTGGCCTAAAATATTTACTTCACTAGTAAAATCACTAGTTTCTAGTGGGGGTGAGATGCTGAACCTCCCAGGTTCTAATGGGGGTGAATTGAACAAGCAATGCTAAAATTAACATCACCAATCTGCATGATCCCTAACCTCGTTGTGCTCCAATTCTTGACAAAATCATCACGCTAAACTGAAGTCCAAGTTGTTTTAGGATCTATTTTAACTGTTGTTGGTTAATTGTTTGCTAAATTTAGATCTGAAGCCACAATTTGAACGGAATGCTCAAACAAATGTAACTACACCTTTGGAAATTTTTCCAGAGAAACAACTTCTCTCATAAATTATCCCCAAAAATCCACAAAGAATCACTCCTTTTGATTGCATTCCAAAACATTTGATTTCAAATATTTTAGATTTTGTATTGTTATAACGATCAATATCAAATGTGAAATTGCTTAGTTGAAACTTTGGTTATTCATTTTTGTTAAATGAAATGTTTTAAGAAGTTTTTTTTTTTTAAGTTTTACAATAGGCTCTGCTCTGTCCTCTTCATTTTCCCACTTTTACTACTGGTGTTTTTAAAAAACTGAACTGCATCATTAATAATCAATCAATCAATATACTTTATTGATCCCAAGGGAAATTTCATTTCAGCACATCCCGTCCAAGAGACAAGGTGTCTGAACCTGCAGCCATAGAGCAGCGCCACCGTTTTCAAAGGTTGCACTGAACTCTGGATGTACCACATCCATGACATCTGAAACTTCAGTGCCTCCTGCTGATCCATCCGTCCCCTGCTTCTTCCTTTTCAGGTCACAGAGGTCACTGATGCCCATGTCCAGCCAGCACTGTGCGAGAGGCGGGGGACACAGGTCTCCAGTCCATCAGGGCGAGACAAACGAGACAAACAACTTTTCACTCTTTTGCTGAACAAGTTACCAATCAGCCTAACATGCATGTTTTTGGTCTGTAGGAGGAAACTGGAGTACCCGGAGAAAACCCACGCATGCACGGAGAGAACATGCAAGGTGGCACAGTTGGTATTGCTGCCGCCTCTCACCGAGCAGGTTACCCTGGTTCAAATCTTGGCCAGTGGCCTTTCTGGGTGGAGTTTGCATGTTCTCCTTGCATGTGTGGCTTTTCCCCGGCTAACCGGTTTCCTCCCACGGACTAAAAACCTGCATGTTAGACTGATTGGCAACTCTAAATTTTCCCTGGGTGTGAGTGAGAGTGAATGGTTGTTTGTCTCCATGTGTCCCTGTGATGGACCTGCGGCCTGTCCAGGGTGTCCCCCGCCTCTCGCACAGTGATGGTTGGACTTGGGCACCAGTCACCCCTGCGACCCGAAAAGGAAGATGTGGTTAAAGATAAGATGGATGGACTTAGGAGAGTGACATTGGACACCTCACAACTTTATTCAAGACTTAGTCCACATGCCAGGGTGTCAACGCCGACCCCATCGAAGTTTCTTCTAATGACATGGATTTGGTTTGTAGTGACTTGATGGCCATCTGGACTGGCATCGACTATAGTGGGGAATATATAGCATGAAGGTGTGCTTCGGCCCTTATGACATATATGTCAAACTCAAGGCCCGGGGGCCAAATGTGGTCCTCGTTGACATCTTATCTGGCCATCAAGATGATATGTGAAACGTAAAATACTTCTCTCTAATTTTTTCAGTAATCTTTGATTATGATGTTGAAAGCACAACAAAGAATGTCAAATGAGACCAATCAAACTCTTGTTGAGGAACCTGTGACCAAGAAAAGATGCTGGGCATCTGATATGAGTTAATGTAGTTTCTGAAACCAGCCCTTAGTTTGAAAAAGGTTTTAATTTTGGCCCCCTTTTGTGAGTTTGACCCTTGGGTTGTGTATACCAGACTCAAAGTCAGAGCTACTTTTGACTTGAATAATGTCTGAGGTTTTCACATGTACAGTACTGTCCTTGGACTCAGTCAGCAGTCTGACTAACGTTTACCGTTTTTAAATCATTTTATAAAAGGAAAACAAAATCATTAATGAAGTTTATTTAATTACGACAGGTGTGAACATGAATAATCTTTGTTGTTTGCAATCATTATAATGAAATTGTGTGAAATATATCCGCTTTAACGTATCTCTGTTCTGTTTTTCAGAAAATAACTTTTCCTCCTGAGCCAGAATACTGTATGTTTACGTCAGTGGGGAGTGAGAATATTTCAGAGTTCCTCAAAACACTTATGAGAGTTCATCCTGATGTGTTTGTCTGACGTCTGTCTCGTTTATTCCTGAGCAAAGAAAACACGTTTGCTCAGTTACAATTTTTGTTAGAAGCAAAGTAGTGTTTCGATAACTACAGGAGATACAATGTTTTTTTCACTGCAAGTCTCACGTTTTTGGCAGCAGAAGGTGGCCGATTACCTGCACACCTTCTGATCGGCTGAGACACCGACCCCTGAAGCAGTCACAGTGACTTTCGGCTGCTTGGGCAGTGCTTAGCCTGACTAGTCCTCTCCTCGTGATGTATCTGTCTGATCAGCTAGCAAACCCCCAGAAAGATGGGTGAACTCAAGCCCTCAACACTGACCTGGTAAGGAGCTGAAATCCACTGACATGAATGCAACTTTGGGTCTGGTTATGCAATCTTAGCTGATGCCACTTGATAAAATTTTTCCTGGCTTGCAGTGATAATAAATGACTTGATCTGGTCACATTAAACATATCTCAACCAAATTCCAAAGTAAACTATTTATCAAATTGTTAAACTTTGACTAAATTTTCTAAGCATTTAAAAGCCAAAATAATTCCTGCTCAATTAGGTAATTTTCAAGGTCAAGGTTTTTTATTAGTCATTCACATCATATGTGGTACATGTGGCGGAACAAAATAGTGTACAGGGTCTCAGTTACATCCAGCAAAAGCATACAGATAAATTGCAAAGAAAAACGGTAATAATATCTAAGATATGAACTAAGAATACAATCTCCCTCTTCCCATCACAAGCTCCTTCACTGTCACATTTTTAAAACTCTTCTAAAAACACATTTTTACTCACTGGCTTTTAGCACAGACTGCATTTGTTCTGCAGTTTTTATTGATCTTAATGTTTTAACAACCGTTTTATTTTTTATGCGTT
>JBBPBX010018096.1:15780-46046 GCA_038048925.1 Garcialebias charrua
AATCTGTTTTTCTTGAGAAAGCAGCTGACCTTAAAAGTTCACACAAACCGATTGAACTGTCTGGGCGTTAATTGTCCGTAACAAAGAAAAATAGTTTTACTGAAACAATTAAACAAGAGAACCGCCAACAGTACACAATAGGCCAATCAGTAAGTCGTGAAAATAATCCAAATCCCAAAGCGTGAATTCCCTCACAACAACCCTGAATGCGTCTATTAAGCATACACGATTGTGGTGCAGTGACGTCATGTTCACAATAACGTGTGGTGTAAAACAACGTCCATTAAAGAACGTCATGTAAAAACCTCAAACTGCAGCTATCACATCATGTGAAGAAAATGTTTTAACAAAAGGCTCACATGACCTTGAAATCAAAACTACCCAAGATAAATTTACGACATTAAAAAAAAGGTTTCAAATCAAGTACCCCGAGCATTTTAATCCATTTCCTCCCCAACATCTGAGATACTCAAAACAACTAATTGATATCTTTAAAAAAATGGAACAGATAAAACCTGATTACAAAAGGTCATGTTTTTGCAAGCCATACTTATAGATAAGTGAAAGGATTAAGTGAGACTCCATTAAGAGGGAGGCGTAAGCAAAACATGCATGTAATGCAAAATTCACATTTTAAGTCAGAAATTTGTTCAGGAATCAATTTTAAAACTGAGTATTTATTAGAATTTCTTTCAAGTGAAATCTACCGTAATCATTTGAAGATTCTTAGCATGAAACGCTTGTATTAGATTATTTTTTACATCTCAAACTTTACAAACTGTCAGATTAGCAATACAGTAATTAGATGGGATTTTGGACCATTTAATCTATCTGGGAATTCTTTAAGTTAAATTGGGTGTGTAAACATCTGCATTTATTCCTCTCATGCATGTAAATAGGCGTTGCAAAGACTTGTCAAAAGTTTTTTCACAGAGACTTAACAGTTCCACATTTGCCACTGTGAAACTTCTTAGTCTCACTCACTTCAAACTTTTCTGGCAATTTTGATATATATATATATTTTTTTTTTAAAGAGCTTGTATAACATCTGAATATTGCTGGTGTGATGTGAAGTAGGTTTAGTGATGTTCATTTGTATGAAGCGTCATTATATTATCTCATGTGGATCACAAGTTAAGGGCGGGATAACCAAATACGGCGTTTTAATTTTGACCCGATTTGTGACCTTCACCATAAAGCTGGTCTGATTAAGTGTTCACAACATTATGATATTTAAGTTTAAGTAAAAAAAGTTTATGGACATTTGGATGGAGACATAACACGATACAGTACATGTTTTTGACAGGTGTATAAAAAAGGACATATTTGATCAGTAAATATTTGCCCTTTAGAAGAAAAATAATTGGGAACAGTCTGGAACGCCAGATTATTATTATTTTTTTTAAATATATATATTCTGGAACTGGAAAGTACTAAAACCCTAGAGTATTCCCCATTTTAAAGCTTGCACAGAAACCCTTACAGTATATGCAAATAACTTACAAGAAAAATGAGACCAAGCACTTTGAATGAGTTGCTTTTTTCTTTTATTACAGAGCGTTGGGAATACTTCTCAGTCTACACATGAAGCACATTACAGTAGGAGCTACTCAAGCTGAATGTACACTAGTGAAAGAAGAAAAGCAAATGAGGGGAAAAGGAAGGGAAGGAGAAGGCACTCCTACGTTTACTGTACCCCATGGGATGACCTCAGAGTGGTTAAAGAGGACAAAACCAAAACTTTAAATTATCCAACCAATGAGACGGCAGTGTAAACCAGGCTGGTTTCTCTGTACTACACCAGCCAAATGTTGCCATCACATCAGTGACGATAAGTAAGAGCTCAAGAATTGCACCAGGTATTTTAATTGGATTTCAAAACTAATCCCAAAAAAAAAAAAAAAAAAAAAAAACCTGCAAACCAAAACCAACAAAAATGGCTGATAAAACAAAGTATTACAGTTTTCAGCGATGCTTTCTTGAGGCAGACCAAAGCTTTTCTGTACAACACTCTGGGGCCTCAAGCCAAACACTGAAATTCAAGATTCAATAACCAAGACTGTTTAAAGCTGCCTTCTGAAACTTCAGCTTCTCTGTATCCACACCAAGTTTCAGAGAACAAATAAATAGCGTTGTGGTTCGATTCCTGGCCAGTTGTGTCCAAGAGCACACTCCCCTAAGGTAAAGATGGGAATCAGGTTTCTCTGTAGCTACACCTGCCATCAATAAACTCAAGGAGCACAAGAATCTTTTGTCATTTCAAAACCATATTAAAAACAAGGGACATTAAAAAAAATACCTAGTTTTATAATTGAGTATCAATGCAAAAACAATCAACATTTTCCATCACCATCAAGTATATCAAATGCCACTGCAGACCAGAGCAGTGATATAGCAGCTTCTGACTTTTCTGTATTACGTCAGAAAACAGCAAAGGTCTGTAGGGGACATGAGGCCCTACGCTCATTTGAGCTTGTATTATTCAGATTTGGCTTGCCAGTTAGCCTGCAATGCATAGCATTTTAGTTAAGACAGTAGTAACCCTTTAATTTTATTTGTGCCTTTTTACCATCCTCTATAAAGATGAAATAAAAAAGACCAAGAGCATTAGGTCAAAGAGATACCAGTACTTGTACCAGCCCAGAAAAGGAGGAATGTTTAAAACAAAGTTGAACTTCAGGAGACTGTGTCAGGGAATTGGAATCTGCAAATATGAAACTACACATTTAAATGGACTGTCAAAATATTAGTTGTAATGTTGACTCATTTCAATAGCACCAAAAAATTAAGGGCATCGCATATTGCCAAATACGCTACCGCAGTGACATCAAATTGAAGACTTACGACACGGAGAAGAGTGGAATGCCAAAGGAGAACAACCAAATGCAGCTACTCTGACTATAACAAGATGCAGGGAAACAGCAAGCCTGCAGAACATGAAGTCAAATCAGGCAAAGTTCAAGGAACCCACCCAATTTAAAACGTTTAAAGTTTGAGGCATGCCTCCTAGGACCCAGCACAATTGCGCAACCAGCAGAAAAACTGTAACAAGACAAGGATGGAGGTGGAGTCAAGGATGGAGTCATGTGTCATATCATGATGAGAGAAAGAGGAAGAGAAAAGTGCATTTCACCCCTGGAACCTTGGAGGCTTCTCTGTAGTATACACCAACAAGCCTGGGGGGAAAAGCTTAACAGGTTTAGTATTTGAGCTTTTTGGGCAGCTCCCATGGGAAGGAGTCTCGGCCAAAGTGGCCATAGGCTGCGGTCCTCTGATAAATGGGTTTCTTCAGATCCAGCTCCCTGGAATACATAATCAACATCTTTAGCATCAGCCATACTCATCAAAATGCATTCATAAATAAAGCACATAGAAGCCAGTGGGAGTGTCAAACCCATAAAGGACCTTGCTAGTACAGTACAGTATTTGTATATGTAACCATGAAGCTTCAACACTTACCCGTCCAACTAACAGGACATCACTTGAAGAAAAGAACCCTCCTCCATTCTACAAAAATTCTCCTCTTCTTAAGTTTTTTTTTTCTCTTTTCTTTACAAGATGCATAACATTCTCACCCTCAAATATATGGCAAGGTGCCAGCAATAAGCCTTTCTAAATACCGTAATTTATTAACTTGATCTTGGACAACACTGGACCAGTAACAAGGCCTTTTGAAGCTGATGTTTCACTTGGCGTCACATTTTAACTTTACCTGACAATGACTCCAGGACGGAGGTCAAAGTTCTTCCTCACAATATCAAGCAGTTCCCGCTCACTCTTTTGGGAGGTCCCGTAGTGGAAGATAGAAATGGAGAGCGGATGGGCAACTCCAATGGCATAGGCCACCTGATAAGAGCACAAAAATCGGTTACGGTATATCAAGCATAAATACAAAACAACATTAGGCAGGAACCTTTGGGAACCCCTCGCCACATAATGAAAACTGACAGACTTTAATAACACTACACACCTGAACGAGCACTCTTCTGCAGAGCCCAGCCTTGACCAGAGACTTGGCCACCCAGCGAGCAGCATATGCAGCAGAGCGATCTACCTTTGTGTAATCCTTCCCAGAGAAGGCTCCACCACCATGGGCTCCCCAGCCTCCATAGGTATCTACAATGATTTTACGTCCAGTGAGGCCAGCATCTCCCTGTAATGTTTGAACAGAAGTTAGCTTGGTAAGTAACTTGAAGGTTAGAAATCTCTTGAAAGCTAAACGCTGACATTTACCTGTGGACCTCCAATGACAAACCGTCCACTAGGCTGCAAATGGTAAATGGTGTCATCATCCAAATATACTGAAGGAACAACAGTCTTGATGACATTCTCCTTCAGAGCATCTCTCATCTCCTCAAGGTAGATTTCCTCATCATGCTGAACAGAAATGACGATTGTGTGCACTCGCACAGGGAGCATGGCACCACGGTCCTGGCGATACTGCACAGTCACCTGCAAGAAAGGCAAAAACAAGTGAGTCAAAAATCTAACCACTAAAAAAAAAAAGATAAAATAAAATTTTAGCAGGCAGTGACGATGTGTCTCATGCTCTGACTACCGTATTTTCCGGACTATATGTCGCAGCTTTTTGCCTAATTTGCATGCCCTGCGACCTATAGAGAGGTGAGACCTGTTAATGGATTTTTCCCCCATATTTTTAGACCAATTTTTGGCTCAGATGTGACCGTTTTTCATTTTGGCAGAAAATGGTGCAGTACCCCTTTTGTCCACTAGGGGGACACTTCCAGAGAGTCCACCGACCGTTTCCAGCTCATGTGTCCGAAAAAAAGCTCCTCTGCTCGGACTGACTGTCGCTGCCCGGCCTCCTGGTCTGGATGTAACTACTGTTAGCTCTGTGTTTGTTAGAGTCAGAGTCTTTATTGTCATTTGCACCGCATGTGGTACATGTGATGAAAACGAGATTATGTACACGGGGTCCCAGTTACATCCAACAACAAATGCAAGAGAAAAACAGTAATAACATCTAGAATTAAATAAGAGAAACATCAACTAGTAATACACGTAAGCCCTAATGTAGTGGAAAGAAAAACATCATTATAAACAGCAGCACGAACATGAGTCTGTATGAGCATATGGTATTGTTAGCTGTTTGTTAGCAAGATAAGTCAAGAACCACTCGGCAGATTTTTCTGAAACTTACAGAATGTAATCACTGTATGGACATTTACAAGTGAGTAGCTTTATTAGATGTTTGAGATAAAATAAAAAATAAATGATATTTTATTAGCGGTTAGCTACCGTAAACAAGATACCGACTATTTAATGTATAGCTCATAAACCACTCTGTGGATATTTTTTCTGCTGCCAGAGTGTAATTACATGGCTTTAATTTACAAACTGTTGCCCTGTATTAAACATTTGAGATAAAATTCGATTTTTTATTCGTGTTTTGAGACGGACTCGTCTCGTTAGCATTCGTTTTTATTTCTGTTTATAACGTTATAAATAGCTCAGAAACCACTCTGTGGATATTTTTTCTGCTGCCAGAGTGCAATTACTGTATATGGCTATAATTTACAAATGAAATGGATGAAACATTTGAGATAAAATTCGATTTTTTAAATTCGTTGTTTTAGACTGAATCGTCTCGTGTTAGCTTCCGTTTTATTTCCGTGTATATTTTAGCAAATAGCTAATAAACCACTCTGCTAATAAACCACTAACCCTTGTGCTATAATTTTTTAGCAAACAAACAATTGTTTTTACCATGTTAATCTTCTTAAAAGCCTTGCTGTACGCTTCTGTGGCAGACATTTGCAACAGAGCTAAACACTCGGTCCATGTTTCCGGGTTGTCTCAGCGGTGACGCGTCACGTCAGCGGTGGATGACGCGTTACGTCAGCGGTGCCGTAAGTGCGACCTATATTCCGGTATTTATGGATTTTTCCAATTTTTTGGCAATAATTGGACAATGTGACCTATATTCCGGTGCGATCTATAGTCTGGAAAATACGGTAGTCTCACATTTTAGCTGCCTCTACTGATTACAAAGTAGGAAAAATGTGACAACAAATAAAACTCAATAAATTACAATATTATGATGGTTCTACCTGTGTCTTTGAGTCTGGCCGGAGCCATGGGAGGGTGCCATTGCGTCGCAGTTCAGCCAACTTGGCATTCAGCTTGTGGGCAAGGATAATTGTGAGTGGCATGCACTCTTCAGTTTCATCGGTTGCATATCCAAACATCAAACCCTACAAAGGAAGATACATTAGGAGTTCACATTACAACTTAGTACAGTACATTACAAACCAGTTACTTATTCATTCATTATTTATTTAGGGCAGCACGGTGGCACAACTGGTAGAGCTGCTGCCTCTCAGCGAGAAGGTTGCCGGTTCAAATCCCGGTCCGGGGCCTTTCTGGGTGGAGTTTGCATGTTCTCCCCGTGCATGCGTGGGTTTCCTCCGGGTACTCCGGTTTCCTCCCACAGACCAAAAAACATGCTTGTTAGGCTGATTGGTGACTCTAAATTGACCCTAGGTGTGAGTGTGAGAGTGGATGGTTGTTTGGTGTGAGTGAGACAGGTCCCTCTTGTAAATGAGTCCCCGTGACTCAACGAGGCTAGCCTGTATAAATAAAGGTTGAATGAATGAATGAAAATTTATATTACGGTCAATACTGACCTGGTCCCCAGCTCCAACGTCCTCCTCATTACGATCAATGTGAACACCTTGAGCGATATCAGGAGACTGCTGTTCCAAGGCCACAAGCACGTTGCAGGTCTTATAATCAAACCCTGTACGGAAGACGGTCTCAAATCAATACCAAACATGAAACTGACAAATTCAGCTTGCACCAGAAATTCGAGAACACGCCGCACCTTTCGCTGAGTCATCATATCCAATTAGACGGATTGTTTCACGCACAACTTTCTGATAATCCACTGAAGCACGTGATGTCACTTCCCCAGCAAGCAGGATCATCCCAGTTTTGGCAACAGTCTCTGCATCAGACAAAATAATTTATAAGTACAGGAAGAGGCAAACACAACAGCATGCTAATGGCTGCATATGACCACAACAATAAACAAACAAAAAAGACAAGTTTATTACCACATGCAATCTTGGCGTCAGGATCCTGTTTGAGATGGGCGTCGAGGATTGCGTCACTGATTTGGTCACAGATCTTATCTGAAAATAACAAAATAAGGTAATCAATCACAAGCTGCTGTCAAAACCGGGCAGAACAAAGAGAGGAACGGCACAGGACACAGTCTCAAAACATGCGCCATTTCTGCAACAGCACATGTGGTGGAACATGAAGCGCGCGCAACTAGCCGGGGACCGGAAGGCAACACCAATTGTTAGAATATTAAAATTACAGATGCATTTACCGGATTTCAAACTCTGTTCCCGCTAGAAATTTGTGACGGTTAGTAGATAACGTTGGCAAACATGTCCTCCCGCTTTAAGCGCCCGCGAGATTTGGTGTATTGGCGAGGTTAGCTAATCAGCGCGTGCTCAGGAGACCGGCCCAGCTCATTATTAGCAAAGGCCGTAAACGGCACAAATCGTCTCTTTTCTTAACAAACATAGAAGGCGCCTGCGGGAAGCTAAAAAACTTTGTTTAAATCATAGCCACAGCTACGAAGGCCACTAGTTTAGTAACGTGTTATGACAAAAGGCCGACGTCATGTCGACACTTACCGGGGTGTCCTTCTCCCACCGACTCTGAGGTGAACAAGAAGCAGTCCTCCTCAATGAGAGAGTTATGAAAACCGTTCATCTGTCCGTTCATCATGGTTACTGTCGAAAATAATATAAATGTGTTGGTAAAAAAGCTAACTTTAGATGTAATGTTGTATGCCGCGTTGTTGCTGCTCTGCAACCGATGCTCCGTTAGCGGACTGATCCTTAAACCTGACTTGAATGGCGCAGTGCTCCACCTTTTATAACGTACAGTGACACGTCATGACGCAAGAGAAGGAGGGGCTTATTAATGAGCCTATCGTAGGACAACATTCCACTGTAACCATGATTGCGTAATCAAATGCAAAATATGACTGCAACCACGTGCTAAAAAAATAAAAATAATAAAAAGTTGCACTTTCAAACTTAAATAAACACCAAATAATGAAACCACACTCTTGATTCTTTTTTCGTATTTAAAAAAATTAATAACGTAGTATTCTACTTGATCCAGGGCGGCTGTGACTGAGTGGTTAGAGCAGTCGTCGAGAGTTGGGGGTTCGATTCCACCTGCAGTCACATGCCGAAGTGTCCATGGGGAACCCCTCATTGTCTCGGATTTGTGATAAAGCATTGATTAATCTCTACACATTCAGATAGAGACAGTGCTGTATGAATGGGTGAATGAGGGCATAGATTGTAGTGAAGTGCTCTTGATAAGATAGAAAGGCACTACAGTCCATTTACAGTCCATCAAAATGATGGTGACATCTGAAATAATGTAAGGCCTAATAGCTATAAAACTCATATGCCAAATCTGCATACAAAGCTTAAATTGTCATTTCACATAAGTTTGAGAATCTGTAACTATTGAACCTGCACTGATTTTTTTAACTCTCATTACCTTGTAATTTTGTATAATCTTAACTATTCACTCTTATTTTTCTTTATAAAACAAAAATCCTAACTTTATCAAACCATTTTTGTTGTAAGAGGTCAATGTAAAAGCTCTTAAGCTGCATGTAAAGGGAAAGCAAAACACTAAATTTATTAATAAACACATTTAAATCTTCATTGTTTTTATTATAGCACTTGTTTAAAAGGAGAAGGAAAAAAAAGGTTTTCACAAGGACTGGACTTCTGTAAGTGTTTGGTACAAATCAGTTTTCACACAATTACTCTAAGATGAATGTTGTTCCGATATTGGAACATGGGAACATGTGACCTGGCCAGACTCGACTTTGTTACAGATGGATAATGATCTATCTTTATGTAACCAAGATAAAACTGCTGGCCAGTGGAGAGTGGAGCAGATGATTGTGTACTAAAATAATTTGGTTATAATACGCGTAAAAAGCTCCTGTTAGGCCTCAGGTTCTCTTGTCTAACATGATGAAAAATACATGTTGTATAGTCCCAAATTAATTTTATGATAATAATAGTTCAGTGCTGGTTTTATCTTCCAAACAAGCTACTTTATTAAAAGACACAACAAGAATAAACAAGTGTTTTGCCTTCTTTTAGTTTCAAAACACATCTTAAAATATATATATGAAAGTGTTTATCTGAGACTGAAATTGAAGCAGAAAAAAATAACCCAGATCTTTATTTTGCCATCACGATACTTCTTTACATATAAGCAACACATTTCTAAACAAGGACAACATTTATAAATGTGTGAATAATAGAAAACAGGTGGCAAGTTTCAGTCAATGTCATTTAAGGAGCAAAGATTGAGACGTTTTTTTCTCTTGCAGTTTTTGAGATTCAAAATATTAAAATTTGCTTTAATTTAAGACAACAGTTTCAGCTAATTAGATATCCATTAGTTTTGGGCAAACTTTCTTTGGAACGGATGAGAAAAAAAATTATAAGAAGCTTCTAAAAAAGATCAAAAGTAAACATTTAAATAACCAAACCCAAATTTATTGTGATCCTTTATCCTTTAAAACAGCAAATTTTCTGTCTATCAATACTTCTCAGATGTTTGTGTTTAGATTAATTGGAGGAAGAAACCTCATCCCTGTGTTGCATCAGTCCAGTCCAGTCAGCATGAATGTGCAGGGTGGACATTTTTGCATCAAAGGGAAGCATGATGCAAGGTGCACCTGATATTGCTCAGTTGTTGTGTTTGTAGCTCTGATTCATTCCGACGGTAATAAAATATCAGAAGGGATGAACAATAACCTACCAGAGAAAGATGGATTGTTAATAGGAAAGTTTGAATTAATTTAGAGAAAAGTGGTGGTAATGTCACCTAACTTTAACAAATGCTGGAATGTATTGATCTCTATTAACCGACAGAAAGCAAAGTGTAAATCATGAGACAACTATGTTTATGTTTATTAAATTTGTTCATTTTTTTTTTACAAAAGAAACAATACAAGACAATCCCATAAATGATAATGTACAAAATATAAAAAAAGTACTGTATGTGAGTCCATTGCCCTAATTATACAACAATACTGTACATGTAGTGTGAATGAATCAGTATTCACACAAAAGTCTTCCCGTTTTTTAATTTTCCAATACAATTTGGCAACTTCTGAGTATGTGCTATTTACATTTGGCTCATTCAGGAAATGTGTGATATGACTAAAGATTTTGTAACTTTTCAAAATATTTTTATTTTCATGCTCACTGTTTTTTATTGTATGCTTTTAGTTTTTAGTTATCATTCTGTTTCTTTTAGCTAAACTTTCAATATTTTCAACTTAACTATCGTTTTCTTAATTTTTTCCTAGCTAGTCTTGATAATTTTAGTTAGTATTTTGCTAATTTAGCTACATTTTTGCTGGTTTTGACTATAGCATTTTTTTTTTTTGGACTAGTCGAACTATTTTTTACCTTCTATTTATTGTTTGGCTGTTTTAACTTTAGTACTTTCACCTTTAGTTGGCGTTTTGCTCCTTTTAGTGGTTATTCAGCACTAAGTCATTTCACAGAAAATGCAGTTCATCTAGTTTTATAAAATGCACTTTCATGCTTGGGTGCTATTTTTAGGGGAGTGGTGGTGTAGAGGTTAGCGAAGGTGGGCCTGTGATCGGAGGGTCGCCGATTCAACTCCCCATACCAACATAAAAAATGTGGGTGGGAAAGGTGAAACACCCACACCTGCCTTCACCCTCATTTCCACTCAGGGCCCTTGAGCAAGGCTCTTAACCCCCACCATCTGCTCCCCAGGGTGCCCTAGAGGGCAGCTCTCTGCTCCACACAGAGGTCCATTTTACAGGCGTAAAAATAATTGCCAATTCTTTATGCGAAAGTTTGCTGTGGCGACCCCTGAGGAAGTAAGCAGCCGAAAGAAGAATAAATAAATAAATAAATAATTAGGCACTATTTTCCTGTTACGTTCTCTCACAGAAAATGTAACTCCTCAATTAATGATGTCATCAAAATTAAAACAACACATTCTTTACCAATAATAAAGCACAAAGGGAATCATAAACAGACAGCACTGTAATTTAAAAGATGTGATTTTATTTCTTTGGAGAGTTTTGCAGTAGTTTTGGAGTTGAAGAACCAAGCAAGAAACTCCCAAACAACTTTCCAAATGCTTTGATCCAACAATTTCAAGGAGATTAAAACATCTTTATAAGCCACCGATCAATATTACATGTTTGTTCATGTATTTTATCGTTCGAATCACATTAATACAAACACGTGTAGACTGAACAATCTACATTGAAACCAGAATGTAAATGTACTTAAATGAAAATACAGTAGAATAAATAATCTCTAGAGTTCCTATAAGAAAAATAATAAAATTTGCATTTAATTCATTTTTGACATACGCAGTAAAAGAAAGCTTTAACACTGCCCAGCAGAATTCAGGCTCATTTAAAGTTAAATAAGAAAATAAATACACAATTTAAGGAAAATAATCTTTATGTTATAGATTGTCCTCTATATGGTATATATTATATTTTTGACAAACTTTATATTTATTCTTTACTTACATTTTCCTACATCATAACCACAAAATTACAAAACAGTAACGTTCATCAGACAACAATAGTCACTGATCATGAATGCAGTACTGAAGATCTAAATGATCTAAAATAGGACAATCAGTTTTTAAATATTTTTCTCACAAAAGGGTCCATTCTTTTTTTTTTCTTTTCAAAATTAAGAAAATTCACGATTGCACCATAATATTCCAATACTTGTGAATTTATCCAAGTATAACTACGCTTTTATCTCTAGCTCTATAACATTACACTGCAGTTAAAAATTTGGACTGCTCCATTTAGGTTTTTCTAACAATTTTCACTGTCACCATTATGACAAACTGGAGTCAAAAACAGCACTTCACGACACAAGAAACACAGTACTGGAATGTACAGCAGTAAACCATGCAGACACAGCACCTGCACCATTCATACCAACAGCTAATTTTGCACACACACACATATGTTGCTGCCACATTATCCTATGCTAACAGACCCAAAAACACAAGTCCAAGACGGTGGTCACACAGTGACTGTGCAACATGTTTGTCTTTTTTTTCCTTTCTTTCTGTCAGCTAATCAAGACCATCAGGAGAGGATGTGACCAAGAGGGAAAACAAAAACAGTCAACTGAAAACAAAGAAGTTTTTGTTAATTTTGATAAAGTAAGGCATTCACTGGGGTCATTTTAGTTCATTTATAATACTGGGGGAAAAAATTGTGATAACATTTGAGCTTCATATCATGCACCTTATAAGCACATTATATAATTTAAAATCAAAGAAATTTCAATACAAAAACAACTGGATGTTATTTGTAACAGAAGACGATTCGCTCTTCATCCGAGGAGCTTTCTCAATTCTAAGCTCCTGATGAAGAGCGAAACGTCTTCTGTTACAAATAACGTCCAGTTGTTTTTGTATTGAGTTTTTTGATTTTATCATGTCCTGGATGACTCAGAATCTTCACCAGCATGATATAATTTACTGAAATAAATCTGGTTTTGGATTATAGCATAACTTAAAATGTTATGATTTTAATCAAAAGTGCAAACAATAATATGATTTTGGTGCTTTGGGTTAATTGGTTTCAAAACCATGCAACTATCAAGACTTGTCAACAAACACCTGAGTCCTGTCAGGTATGTCTGCAGATTTTACCACTTGTGTTGGCAGTAAGTGGCAACGATTAATCTCCTTCTTATGAGAGGACAGCTGTGCTGCAACTGCTGACATCACCTTACACACCCGACACTTCCCGCTGCAGCGACATGACTATTTAAAGGCCCTCGTCCTCACATTTACTCATTAAATTAACATTCACTGTGCTGTTGTCTTGTAAATCTGAGCCTCTGCCCCACTTACGTTTTTCATTCATTCAACTTTTATTTATACAGGTTAGTCTTACTTCAGTTACTTCAGCTCGGCTGTGCTTTTATTCGCTCTGGAAGGATACCTCAGTTCAAATGCTCGTATCATGTGTCATGTTGTCACATGCTTTGACTTTCCAAAGCAGGAAATATCCATGAACCATTCTGAATCTCTATGGCTGTCTCTGATTGACCAAACTGTAAGGTGAAAAAGAGTTGACGGATGCGTTCGATCTTAAATTAATCAAATGATCTAATAATGAATAGGACACCACGAAACAAGCAGTGAATGATAAGTGCGCAAGAGAAAAGTGGTGCACTTATTCAGTCTGAAACCCGAAGATGTTTTTTCAATCATATGCAGAAACCGCACTATATTAACGTAAACCCTTAAGTAATTTCTCATTTCTAACACAAGCGATCAGCTCCATGTACAGTCCACACCTGAGAACGGACAACAGTAGAGGAAACACTGGACAGAGTGGAACTGGTATACAAATAAAAAAATACAAACGTGCAAAAATGCACACTTTAGAAAAACAACTCAAGGCCAAATAAACCATCTGGACAAACCTGATGATTATTCCTGAAACAGATGGCATCACAAACAATATAGAGTGTAGACGTATGAAATAAAGACAACAGTTGGCTGTGTACCCTGTAACAATAGCAGGACTTTGTGTTGAATCACTTTCCTGAATCTTGTTAGTCTGTTGCCTCAGGACCAGACTGCTGCTGGCTGCTGCTGCTGCCCTCTTCTGGACGTCCCGCTGCCTCCACTTCTTGTGTGGTTCTGTCCACAGTGCTGGGCTCCTTGGTTTGGGCCTGTGTCGGGCTGTTGGAGCGGCTTCCTGAGCGACTGCGGCTGCCGCTCCGACGGCCGCCGCTCCGACGGCTGCCGTGCTTGCCCTTTAGAGGACTGGGACTGCGGGACCTCATCTTCATGACGACAGTGCTGTCATCTTCTGAACTGAAGTCAGAGCTGTCTGAAGAACTGCTAGTGCGCTCTAAAGTGGGAAGCTGGATCTGCAGATGAATAGAAAGAGAAAACAAATATAATAGGAGGGATTTTTAAATCCCAGCATTTAATTAATTAGCTTAAACTAGAGAAAAAGTGTTGGGTGATGATTACCTGAAATGGCTCGGTTACACCCACAATGGAGGTCATGTTGTTGCTATAGTAACCCAAGATAAAGTCTCCTGAGCATTTGGGTAATTCCTCCTCTGTAAAAGTTACCTGGAAAACATTTAAAGATATTTATCAAATGTGACAGAAAAAATGATATCTGAGGACCTTCAACATGCACCCTGATTACCTGATTTTCCTGTCGATAAAAGTCATTCTCCTCCTGCTTGGCCCACACATAGCCCACATAATCCTTGTGGTGCTTGAAACCCACCTATGCAATGGTAAAATGATATATAAAATAATATATATATATTATGTCACACTTGCAGGTTGACACAGGTTATTACATTATTCAAATGCTATCGGGTGAATTAAGACAAATCACCTTGTACAATCCAATCCAGTCCCAGGAGCTGCGAGGATAGTTGGGCGTCAGTTTGAACACAGTTTTTGCGTCTTCAATGCTGTTCCACTCATCCTCCACCACAAGAGTGACCAGTGGGACGTTCACCTTGTATGGGAACTGCAAAGAAGAATCAAAACTTAATGGTTAAATGCTGTAAATTGTTCAAAATAACATTAAATGGTAAAGGATCCGGAGAATAAAGTTCACAAAAATCTGTTTATTGAGTCAAGAATGATTGGCAAATCACCCTTTGTTTAAACTTATACATTATTGTCCACAGCTAAAGGCAAAATAGCTAATTATATTTTTGCCATTGTCTGTTTGTGAGTGTGTGTTTGACAGTCTGTTAACAAAATATCTCATGAACCATCCGTATATGTACATCACTGAATGTAATGACTTTTGGAATCAACCCCGTTCAAACTGGCTGCCACAGCTATGGAACCATAGAAAACACAAAATGACAACAACTCATCTAATTTTATAGATTAGAGATATAATTTGGTGTGGTAGTAGCTGAGAGTAATTCATATAGCATACTGAGCTCATTTCTAAACATCTCACACTTTTGAGTGAGATCATGACATTTCCAAGGTTGGACCAAAATGGATTTAACTCCGTTATTTCTCTGCATCATATCCGAGTCTAAAACTCAGGCAGCGGGTGACATGCATCACGTCAAAGAATGCTAGAAATCACTTATAAGTAAAAACTGAATTTTGATGTAAGCCAAATAGTTTTTCAGCAACTGGAGTTCAGTCAGACATGTTTTTATTTATTTATTGTTAGCATCTCTACAAGAAAAGAAAATCAAAGATCTAAGTTTTTCATCTTTATAATGGTTGACACCTGCAGGGTGAAGATGGAGGAGACCGGTTTGTGGTCACTGACGGTGAACTCCATGTGACTCCGGTAGTTGTGCTGGGTCACTTTGATGCCACTGGTGAGCCCTGAAACAGAACCACGCTTCCCCACGTCCTGAGCAGCGGGTGCAGTGGCTCTCTGGCACCAGAGGATCCGGTCAGTCCAAGCTGGTTTCCGTTTCTTCCCACTGGTTATGTTGCATGAGAGAGAGATAGAGTGGAGGAGAGAGGAAAAAATTGAAGCAGAACGAAGAGTAAAAAAAAGGATCTTCACGCTCCCTTCAGGCTAGCAAAGACCTTTCAGAGAGGAGTGTAATACAGTAATTCATACTGTGATCAGTGTCCTAGAAAAGTTAATAGTGCCCTCTGGCATCACCAACCTTGTATCGTATGCATCTGTTCCAACGTCAAACTTGTAGGTAGGAGGGAATTTTAATGGTCCCTCTTGAAATCCCTCCAACACCGTCTCACTGTCTTTAGCCATGTTCAACTGCAAATATTACAAATGGGACAAAATGCTTGTAGTTCCACTGCTCTGACACTAAACGTCTCTCTATCGCCCTCTAGTGTGGACAAAGAGACAATGTACCGTACTGCTGATGTTATACCGTAATTTGTTTGTGAAATAACTTTATGTAACTATTCTCATTTAAAAAACACTTTAATAAGAAGAAATATTTAAGAATACATATCAAATGATTTAAAATACTCCAAATTTTTGCTCCTGAGAACAATAATAATAATAATAATAATAATAATGAATTTAATTTATAACGCAAGCACCATTAACAAAAATCTCAAAGTCCTAAATGAGAGGGACAAATTCTATCTAGTGATTTTTAAAGAAATTCAGAAGAAACAAATGCTTTCATCATTTACTGTATTTAAAACACAAATGTATCAAAACCTTTTTTTTTTTTTTTTACCTGATCTTTCTCCCACAAAACTGATAACTTGTTGTTATCGATGGCTGATTTCACAACTTGCATATCCAGGTCATCAATGCGAAAATTGAGATCCCCAAACCAGAACACCAGGCTGGAAAATCATCCAGAACAAACAAAACAAGAAAAGAAAAAAAAAACTTTTAAAAGAATTTTTAACTACGGTAGTTACTGGTGGAGGAAAATAAATATTTTTAAAACGGAGTTAAAATTTTGAAACAGTAATATCAGGGCTATTCAACTGGCAGCCCATGGGCCATTTCCGGCCCACGGGTGGCTTCAATCCAGCCTACTTCATTAAAAAATGTAAAATATTGCATTTATGATCCAATGCAATAAAATAAACAAATTTAAAAGGAAACAGATCATTGTAAACTTTGGTTTATTTACATAATGACTTTAATTGCTGGATGTCTGCCCCCCGAGCTGTTTCAGAAACTGTGCCCCCTGAGCAGTTTTCTTGAATAGCCCTGTAATACAATGATTATTACATTTTTTGGTGTTGTAAAATCTGATTTTATGTGACAGATAACATCAGTCTGCAAAGCTGCCACAAACTGTGAAAGTCATAACTGGTGAGCTCATGAAGATGCTGTGTTAATCCAAATCATAAAAATGAACACAGCTACTTTTGGCTTCTATATTCCCTCCATTTTTAAAACTAACCTGCAGTGAGAAAAACAATGCACGTTTGAATGGCTCCTTTCTAACATTTCATTGACAGACACTGCATTTTTGTAACTGCTTCACAATACAAGATAACTCGTGAATTAAAAGTTAAAACGTTTAAATGTAAAACTACGGCAGCAGACAGGCTCATTTCCTGTTAACATCTTTAATTATTGTAATAATGATGAAAATGTACAAATGCAGATTATACTTTTAACTGAGCAATGTCTGACATTATTTCCTTTAAAATTAACAAACAAGTGTGGAGTTTGTTACACATATATAGCCATCTCTTTTTCATTTGATGCTTTCCTTTGCAGATGTATGAAACTACATGTCACAATGCATACGTGTGCATGCGTATTACGTGACTCACTCGTGATCCTGCACCCCGATGGCTGCCTGGCCCTCAAACTGCTGCTGCTGCAGGATGCTCTCAAAGTCCTCCATGCGCTGATCAGAGTTTTCCATGTGAGCCGGCAGGTGGCAGTTGAGGAAGCAGACGCTGTGACCGAACACCGACATCCGGGCGCTAACGCCACCTTTATTCCCCTGCAACGCAGACAAACAGCGAGGTAGCTTTGATGCCGTGAGATGACTCTTAATTTGAC
Organism: Garcialebias charrua; assembly: GCA_038048925.1. Classification (NCBI taxonomy): domain Eukaryota; kingdom Metazoa; phylum Chordata; class Actinopteri; order Cyprinodontiformes; family Rivulidae; genus Garcialebias; species Garcialebias charrua. Next base: position 33,374 of record JBBPBX010018096.1, read on the forward strand.
CCAACAAAAACAATTTATAACTGAAGTGACAAAGAAATGCATTTGAAAGTGAGACCACAGGATAGTAGCAAGCACGAGAAAGTGTTTCTTGGAATAAAAGTTAAACATTTGAGATGATCTTTAGTGATATAGTAGAAGTAGTGGTGTTCCCCCCACCTGTATGCATTAGTCTACAACACAGCCAGATAGGAAGTGTCCTCATTAAAGACTAAACAGTATCAATATTTAATGCAAACAGTCAAGTGCACACCGGGAGTGCAAAACGACTCGGTGGATTTTCTCCTCTGACTCAATAAAACAATGTTTTGAACTCTGCCTTTCTTGATGTTTGCTGTAAGAAATCTATCTAAATGTTGTTACAAACCTTAATGATTCAGGCAATCATTAATTAGCAAAATATTTCATAAACCACTGAGCAAATGTTTTAGAAACCAACTACTGTAATGATTGGACGATCTACAACTGAATGACATTTAGAGTCAAGACTGCTGCCATAGCTAAACAACATTATAAAACACAAAAAGGCTATAACTCATCCAGTATTACAATCATACACAGCTTATAGTGCGAGTGTGACATCACATGATGAGATTATTCATAATGTTCTTTTCGAGGATTGACCAAAGCAGCTCCAAGTCTGTCATTTCTCATCATGAGATGATCTTCGTCTAAAACTCTGGCATGAAAGGCAGCGGGCGATATGCATTCCTTCAAGAAATGCTATCTTTTAATTTACATCTGTAATCCCAGAGCAGATAAGCACAAAATAGATACAAACTAGATGCAAATCAAAAACATTCCATGTGCATAAAGTTGTACAAATATTTTCAGTGGGGAGATGTTTTAAAATTAAACCAAACGTCCAAGCACACAATTTGAGCATCCAAACGTAATACTTTAGATTAGGAAAGTACATTACAAAAATGATACTGGGGAAAATAATGACCCGTTTCATTTAGAGCTTGATTGTAAAAGTAGTCTGACTGGTTTTAAAGTCACCTGACTTGCTTGAAACCAGAAAACATGCAAATACATCATATTTGCATGTCTGCATAGATCTAAGACAATATTATTGTATTAAACCCCTTCATGCCTCCTCACTTAGTGAATCTCTAATGCTTCCTAAACTACTATTTTAGTTTTCAGTACCACCATATTTGGTATCATGCAGCAAATCTTGTTGTCAAAGTTAAAGGGTTAGTGTTAACTGGTCATAAAATGTGGTGAAACAGGATTTGACTAACAAATTATTAGATCTGATACAATGCACTCTGTCAGATTACATTCAGCCTTCAAGGTCAACCACTAGAGAGATGTACAGTAGTTCTTTCTCTCTCTTGCTCTGCTGTGTGGAGGAGCCATCATCAAACAGTGACCATCTCACCCAGTAACCCCCCAGGCCTGTGCGGGTGGTCTCAGTCTGGACTCCACGGAGGAAAGGCAGATGGAAGTACTTGGCAAAGATGAGCAGTAACAAACCCTGCATCCTCTCTGACGTCACCTGATGGGCAAAGAGGGAAAAAGTAAAACCAGAGATAAGAGGAACAACTTTATAAAACTCTAAAGAGGAGCGCCGCATGTTTCACTTGAACATAAACAAAACTTCCAACGTGGCTTTGGTGCACGTCAAGGATGCTACGGTTTCTAGTTTTTGCCCCAGATGTGTGAGAAAAGCCTTCAACATCCAGATTTTTCTTGTGCTACATTATAATATGCAGATTTTGACATTTTTGCTCATCTGGCATGAAAAATGGGCCACAGATATTATTGCGCTATTAAAACAAACAACAACAAAAAACAAGAAATCTGACATTTCACTTTTTGAACACTTTTTAAGTGGAGAATAAATTTTTATGACATGTCAAACTCATTCCCAGATAAGAATGTCCACCCCCCATCCACCCTTTATAAATTGTTTACACACCCCCACCTCAGTCTGAAGAAGCACACAACCACACCATGAGGAAAGCCTTGAAGGCATTAATAGAGGCACACACACGTGATAACCCCTTTCTCCTGCATGCTAACAGCCGAGTCGAAGGACTTTGTTGCATAATGTAACCCACTGAACCATTAAGGCAACAGTTTATGTTCTGATATACCGTATTTTCCGGTGTATAGGTCGCACCTTTATGGGTTTTTTCAAGGACTGCGACCTATACTCAGGTGCGACCTATACCGTAAGTGTGAGCATGGGTAATGGTTGTGTATCAAACATGAAACAATGCATTTGACTGAGTAAACTAAGGCCATGTAACAAATCTTGTCACTATGCATCTGTGAAGAAAGGATATTTCTAAGGATATTTTTAAGCTACTTTTTTTTTTTTACTTATATAGGTCCATAAAATAAGTGTGCAAGTGCCATAGATTACATGAATATACACACAAATATATATACATACCAGTATACAGGTAGTCCTCGACTTACGACGGTCTCGAGTTACGACGTTTCGCGGTTACGACGCATCTCCCATAAATGTTTTTTTTTTAATAAGTAAAAATTAAAAAAAAAATATTTTGAAAATTTATTTTTAAAAGCCGAGTAACGCAGTTTCTGGTTTTAGTTATAAATGTAGCGGCGGAGAAATAATGCACTGTACTCTCTAAAAAAGCTAAGTCTGATCCGGACATTCAAAAAAACAAAACAAAACTTGTTAGACCAAGCTGGACTGGCAGAAACAGGCAGCAGCTGTGGAAAAGTAGCTGTTTTATGGACGGCGGTTTTACGACATAAACGCAATAGCGAATACGGAGGATGGACGGAGGAAAACTGCTTCACCAGCATCCCAGTAGGAAATTAACTCTTTTTTTCCCTTCATTATGGCTCCCAAATGTATGCGTTTTTTGATAATTATGTAGGGTACTGTGTTAGGATAGGCTAAGTGCTTGGTAAAATACAGTACTGTACGTATAAGGTGAAGTATTTACGTATATGGTGCAGTATGTACGCATGTTCAGACTTGCGTCAAAATTCGATTTACGACGCCGCGTAGGAACGGATCTCCGTCGTAAGTCGAGGACTACCTGTATACTGTATTTGTATCACAATCTATCTTTATGGTGCTAAATGCAGGTGTGAATGGCTTCACTTGTCACTGGTCTGAACCCCTTTGATCCACTGGTCTTTTGTAGTCTGAACACAATCCATCCTGAGCCTTGATGTTAATGTCCCACTGAACTGACAAGACCCCACACACACTGCAGAGTGATTACATGGTAGTCCAGTTCATCACAGGGACACTAGAGACAAACGATACAAACAACCATTCACTCTCTCACTAACACCTAGAGACAATGTAAAGTTACCAATCAGTCTAACATGCATGTATTTGGTCTGTGGGAGGAAACCGGAGTACCTGGAGAAAACCCACGCATGCACGGAGATGCAAACTCCACCCAGAAAGGCCCTCGGGTGGGATTTGAACTGATGACCTGCTCACGTAATGGCAGCAGCTTTACAAACTGCGCCACCCGTCAATTAAACAGTTATCCATTAAAAAAAGAATTCTGAACATACAGCTTTTTAAAAATTGTTTCTCAAATTTTGTTGATTTCTTTTCTTTTTTGGGGGGGGGGTCTAAAAGTTTTAAATAACTGTTTATCAGATTCCTTTATTTTTATAAAAGTGACACAGTTTTATTAATCCATGTAGATTGCAGGATTTAATATGGTGAGTTTCTATTTAGTTTGTTCTGTTTGAGCTGGTTATACTCATTATGGTTATGCTATATACAGTATTGTGCTGTCATTCACAGGACAACAGAGCAGCATTTTATTGATATATTATTAACTAACTAAACCCAAAAATTGTTATACAATGTTCCCTGTGAATCTGTCGAAAACAGTTAATGGCCTATTTAATTGCAGCAGGTTTTTACAGGTAAGAATCAATTTTTCCTCAGACACTGAGCTCCGTGAAGTCACTAATCATTGTATTCTAGTTCTCCCATATTGTGTCTGTTAGCCAACATAATTAAGCTGATCAAGATATGTCTGTACACAAATTAGACTCAAACGGCTCTGAACTATGTAGATGTCAAATTAATTTAATAGGAATAAATTACAAGTGTGAACACTCTCAGTCGAGACGGACATATAGTGACAAGTCTGTACAGGGCCTAAGCAGACATGCGTTTGTGCCTCTGCGTACAAAAATGCCTAGATGCATCAAATAAAAAGGCTGTGCCATTAAAGAGTATAAATTGTAGCTTACTCAGACATCTTAGTGACAGTCAGCTGTAATTGTGCTATGAATATCCAGAAAGGAAAAATGTCTTGTAAGCTCAGTTTTGCTGCAGTAAAAGGCAGATTTGACTGGTGCGTGCAGCAGACACAGCTGCAAGCTGAAAATGAGTCTTGGTGCGCAAACAGTCTTAAAGACCGTGTAAAGTGAATTTCAATATTTTCTTAAATAAACATTATAAATGTGATAATTGTAATCTTGTAAATGAGTAAAAAGTCTCAAAATTGTAGCTCAATTAATTTTGGAGTTATAGAGCAAACTGTGTATAAACATATTTCTATTTCAGGATTTTTTAGGCGTGTTTTAAACGGGACCGCGTTTCGTCACGCGGTCCTCATTAGTATAGCCCCACCCCCTGCTGCTCCAGTCATATAAATTGTTCTTCGCATGGGTGGAGCCGTTCACTCGCGAATCGCAGATAGCATCAGATAGCAATAGCATAGATATTTTGTTCATTGTTAGCTAGCTAATCAATTATGCCTCGTTCCTGCATCTTCCCTGGATGTTTTAATGGTCAGGGCACCTGCTACTGACCGTCTCCCTCCTCAGCCTCCGGACACCGCCGCCGCCTTTCCTGTTTCTTTTCTTTCTTTTTTTTATTGCTAAGCCTGTGCCCTACAAGTTCACAAGCTCCTTTTTTGCTAAGAAAATGCGACAGGTCCATTGCATACTTAGTTATCAACGTGATTACTCTTTATTTTAATCGTGTATAGTTGTGTCCTCAACTTTTAAAATAAAACCAGAGTTGTTTGTGCACTAAAAACAGCGTAACTCTTGGAAAAAGGAGCAAACAGAGCAGGTTTACTGATGAACCTGTCTTCCTCCTCCACACACAGTTCAGCTCTGAGCGAGAGGGTCCTCCTACTTGCTCTGAGCTGCAGAACTGCGCTGAAACCACGCCCACGCGCTGACACGCCCCCACCGTTCCAGACCCTGGGAAAATCATGTTTTTTCCTTATATTTGAGACTTAATTTTATAAGGTAAACAATGTTTTTAATCAGTCAGATTTATATGGGTGATTAATAACACATATTTATGCCGTGTGACAAACTCAAAACACAAATTTAATTTTACTTTACACGGTCTTTAAAACAGGGCAGATACTTGGTGTTTAGTTACTGTACACCACAACGACATGACTAAATATCTTCCTGCTGACATAACAAACAGTCCACCTGCTTAAAGGCTTTAGGGGCTCTAATTCCACAACATCTGACTTACTGTACAAATAATAACTAAGCATAAAAAGAGAAGTCGTAAAAATGATTTTAGTGAGGTTTAAAGCAATCCAGCAGACTATAGCTGGAGGACAGTGTCAGTCTCGCTGTCAGACGCACATCAGCACTGACAGCGTGATCCAAAAATAAAGCAGCACCGTGGGAGACATTTGTCCAACACTTGCAGCTCGACAGCTTCTGGCTTACTACGCCAACTGTGCCAAGCTTTGTTTCAGGAGCAGCCAGTGCAACACCTACTGTACAACAACTGCAGCGTCCACTTTAAAAGAAAACCTAATAAATGAACAATGCAGCTTTTTAAAAATATATACAGTACAGTATATATAATGTCTGAAATGACAACAAACCCACTCAGCTACTTACTGCATTAGAATTTCTAGGTATGTGCAGCCCTTAAGACATTAATTGTGCAGCTAGAAAGAAAAGGAGACAGAGTGCTTGACTTTGGACGATCATCCCAGGCGACAGCGGAAGAAAGCAGATACACTGACATTACATGCCTGTTACAAATCATCATCATCATCCCAGCCGTTGCTCGGGGAACAAAATTAGCCTGAACAGCAAGAAAGCAGAGATCTCATCAGTGATAATGCAGCATGCACAAATCTTCAGTAAGCCATTTAGCACTTCATTCAGAAGCCGAGCATGTGTATTCACAAAATAAATAAATAAATAAAACGTGACTGACCAGCACATAACCAAAGGGGCTTAATCTCTCCATGCAGACCTCGCTCCACTGGTCTGTGAAGAGGACATCTTTCAGTCTTTTGTTGATCATAGAGTTGACCTCCTGCAGCCTTGAACAGAAGTGACACAAAACGGTCAGCACAAGAGTTCAAAGACGAGCAAATGTGACAACGTTTGAAGAAATTCATTTAGTGAGAGAGCATCGTAAATTAAAGCCCTGCTTGTCTTTGTTGTTGTGGATGTAGGGCGAGCTTACGTGAACTGTTATGAAATGAGGCGACGTGGCCACCACTCACCCGATAATGTACATGTCGGTGTTTCCATCTCCCACATTCAGTCCCAGCAGAGACGTGATGTCATCAGGCGGTGTGGCTGAGCCCACGTTCCAGGTGATAACGTGCACCCTGATGAAAGAAACTGTTACATAAACTCCCACAAACACTTATCTCCTGTCACAACTTACGGACTGAGACAGCAGGACCTCTGTACTAACATCCACTGAATGTCACAATTTTACTGCCTTTTTAAAATCACAATAAGATCACAAGTTTTTACTATTCACTTAAAATAAATTATGTCAGATTCGGACTATATTTATTATACTGGACAGTGCTATTGCACACGATTAAAATATTACACATATCTGACATTTGTTTGTTAGGGCAAATAAAGTAAGAACTTTGAATAAACAGTGTAACATTATTACAAAAAGAATGATTACGTCATCACAATGAGGATTATCTCTGCAACAGTGAAGTGTTTGCACATGAGATGTGCAAACACCTTATTTGAAAAGCTTTAAACTTAATACCACTTGTGACTATTGAGCACCTCACAATAGATAACTTGAGTTGCAGTTGAAACAAATGTGACAGAGACGACAACTCCTGACTTTATGCCGCCACAGTGAAAACACATAATAAACTGAATCATATTAATATTCTTGTGTGGATGTTTATGAAGCGTTCACACTATTGTGATCCATTTTTCTTCCGTATGTTTTTCCAGCATCGTTCTCGTTCCACAATTTTTGAGCTATTTCAACAAATCATAAATCAAAACGTTCAGCTCTTTCAGGACAATCCTTTTGGTATTGGTGCAACTTTAGCTTGTTGAAAAAATTTAGCCTTTTCTGACATTTTATCTCGTAGAAAATGAACTGAGCTCATTTTACAGCCTTCATATCTTTAGATCTGTTTACAACATTTTACTGCTTCTTTCACAATTTGTTCTGGTTCAGCTTCTTTCAGCTTGTAAAAAATGTAACTTTTTTCAGCTACTTTCAGCTGATTTTAATCCTTTTAGATTATTTCTGCTAACTACAACAATTGTGTGCTTCTTCTAACTTCTTTCTGATGATTTCAGCTTGTTATGCTCCTTTCAGCTTATTTATGCAAGTTTCAGCCTTTTCTGCCATTTCAACTAGCCTGGTTCAAACCAGACCCTGCTGTCCTTCACTTCGCTTCAGACAAGGGTCTGGCACCGCCCCATTGAAAAACGTTTCTTGCTGGAGGCGTGGCCTCTGCTGAGGAACAAAACCATTGGATCTGATTTTACCCAATCAACGTTTGCCCGTGACGTATGTTGCGCGACGGCTGGAACCGGAAATTGCGTACGTTGTAAACAAACATCCACCGACCGAACAAAATGGCTGTAAATGAATGCTGTAGACTTTGCGAGACAAATTTAAGAATCGCCGGAGTTATAACAAACAGCAAAATAATATTCGACAGTAAGACTGTTGATAATATATCATCTCAGCTGTCCAAGCTAGGTTTAATAATTGAAAACACACCGCAACGTTCAAACCGTGTCTGCCGTAAATGCTGCAGTATAATCACGAGGCTACAACACGATACAGAGGTTTTGCAGCAATGGAAAGTCAAAGAGACAACAACGGTTGTCGAGAGCTGTCTGGAGAAAGATGCCTCTTGCTCTACTGACAAAAGAGACCGGGAGCCTACACCATCTAAAACACCAAGAGCAGCTAAGAAGTCCAGGAGATCAACCGACTTGCCAGTGCCAAAGAGAAGCAGTAAAACAGAGGTATGTAAATTACATAAGAAATTGTTCGTCAACATCTTTTACGCTTATTTTGAGATATTTTAGCAAATATTATCAGTTAAGGACTAATCAGTAGTCATAGACCATGGCAAAATGAATGTGTGATTGGTCGGTTATAAAGAGTACCAAAACTGACACCGAAATAAAATCATAAACATAATTGGCCCAATAAATAAATACACATGAAATTATTTATGAACATACATAGATGTATGTATGAACACACACACATTAACATCATTACTATACATTTTTCCATTTTTCTTATAGATGCATTTACCGGTATGCATCTTTAAATGTCTTTATAGCTTTATAATAAATTTCATTCAATAATTTTTATTTTGTTGTGTTGTTTTTTTATATTTTTGCCTCTTCTTTTTTTCCTTTAAGTTAGTAATTTCTGCGTCATTATGCAGATGAGGAGGGTCTGTGTCCTAATGCATCAGTTTGGTTAGCATTACACTGAGTTTGATTAATGAGGCAGAAATACATGAGGTGGCATAGAAATAGTATATGTTAATTATACATATAAAGTTATAAATATATAATTTGTTGTAGCTATACAAATATAATAAATATGAAATGGTAATTGGAGCTTATTTATATAGCACTTTCTAGCCCCCTGTGAGGGGCCCCAAAGCGCTTTACAATACCAACCATCCACCCATTCATACACACATTCATACACCGGTTGCGGCAGACTGCCATGCAAGGCGCCTTTCCAGTCCTATTGGTAGCAACTTGGGGTTAAGTGTTTTGCCCAGGGACACAACGATACATGGTGTGGGGAACCGGGATTCAAACCTCCAACCTTCCGATCGGGGGACGACTGCCATTACCGCTACGCCACGGCCGCGTAAAGTAAATGAAAAAAAAAAAGTAAAGTTCCCTCGTAAAGTAAATGGTGCACTTTAAGTGTTCATATTTATTTATTTGGATATGTGTATTTTTCATCTTTTAAATTTAATTGGATGATTTCTGATCCTTTACATCTTTCTTCCCCAAGGAAAAGTAATAGAGCAAGATCATAGTAACAGCATTGAATGCATTCACATGTTATCTACATTATAATCTGTATTTCTAAGTGGCCCACATAAAGCTATTTTCTTCTTGAGGCCTAATTGTACATGTGCCATGGCTTGGTTACAATAAGCCAATAAGAGAGAAGGTCATGAAGCACAAACTAGGATATGAAGACTCTTCACTGCATTGAGCCCATAATGTAACTGTTACTGTATTTGGCATTGTTAATGTTAATTCTGAACCTAATGTACATTTTTAATCTAGCTATTTTCATGTAACACAACCTTTTTATTGATGTTTCAGATTACGATCACCTACGACAGTCACTGTAAGAGGTCACTGACATGCCAATCTGACATAGCTGGGATTGTGGAAAATTTGGCAAAGCAGAAGTTTGCCACAGCAGCCAATCTGATATCAAGACATAAAGAATTGATGGACCACTTACAAGCCAGTGTTTTGGAGGTTGTGGAGGCTGAATGTGTGGCCCTCTGTAACAAGGCAAACAATTTCATGCTGTGGAGAGCAAGTGGTCTGGACCTGCAAACATTTTCCTTTCAAGCGTTGCATGATGACCTGAAGCGGCTGTCCCCTTTCTTGTTCAGCATCATCTCCAAAGTTGCTAACAACTCTCTACCTCACATTTGTGCTGCAGCCTCGGTAGCCTTACGGGGAAGAGAACACTGTTTATCTGCCCTTGCATACTATGTGAATTCGGTGTTGCTCTATGGTGGAGCAAAAAAGGCAGCTTTCCAGCGACTGGCCAAGTTGGGCATCTGCACAACACACTCCAATGCAGTTGGAAAACAAAAAGAAATGGCCCAGTACTGCATGCGCCCGGTGATGTGTTTAAAAAAGGACTTGGAGTCATTCCACAAAAAGCAAAGCAAAGACCAGTTGTCATCAGGTTAGTTTGTGTAACCCATTTCTTATGTTAAATTTATGTAAAACTTTGTGTTAGACTTTTTAATTTTTTTATCCAAATGTAATTTTAACTTGAGTCATTTTGTTTTCCCTGAAGACATGGCACAAAGCTCCACCACAGAGACAACTGGGAAGTCTGCAAAGGAGTTTGATGCACCGGACGTCTTCTCATTTAGTACTCTGACTGACGAAGAGATGGCTGATTTGGGTGTAGCTCCATTGGCTGCCCCAGTACATCCAGCATCTAGTGCACCTCCTACATATTCAATCATATTTGACAATCTGGACTTTTACATTCAGACTCATCATCAGTCTATCACTCAAACCAACAAGTCCATACACTGGGTACACCACATGTGTGTCATCAACAGAGTGAACTCACTGCACATGGACAATGTGAAACCGGCAAATTCTTTGGTCGATTACGATCTTGGGCAGTCTCTTCCAGGACCAGATGTTCAAGCTAATATGCGCCGGGAATTTGTTGTGTTGGGAAGCCGTATCCTGACAACTTATCTTGATGCATTCAAGCAACTCTCAAATGTAGTTGTGCACCACATCCCTCACCAGTTCTCTGAAGAAATGGCCCGTCCTTCAACACATGTATGTTATAACACATTATCGGATCAAAATGATAAAATCATGGACTATATTGAAAATATGAAAGTTAAATGAAATGCATGCTGGATTGAGTCAAGTAATTATTATGCACACTAACATTTATTTTTATTTTTCAATTCATATTTATAGTACCCACTAGGACTTTTATTCAAGGATGAGACTCGCACCGCTGACTTAGTGGATGTTCTCCAGCATCTTCAGAGGGAGTAAGTAACAAGCAAGTTTATTAATTGTTTATTCATTTTTACAAACATAGGTTTCATTTATATGAAATAGGGTGTGTTCCAACTATAGGGGGATCACACTCTTAAGCCTCCCTGGTAAGGTCTATTCAGGGGTTCTGGAGAGGAGGGTCCGTCGGATAGTCAAACCTCGGATTCAGGAGGAGCAGTGTGGTTTTCGTCCTGGTCGTGGAACACTAGACCAGCTCTACACCCTCAGCAGGGTCCTGGAGGGTGCGTGGGAGTTTGCCCAACCAGTTTACATGTGCTTTGTGGACTTGGAAAAGGCATTCGACCGCGTCCCTCGGGGGGTTCTGTGGGGGGTACTCCGGGAGTATGGGGTACCAGGCCCTTTGATACGGGCTGTTAGGTCCCTGTACGACCGGTGTCAGAGCTTGGTCCGCATCGCTGGCAGTAAGTCAGGCTCGTTTCCAGTGAGAGTTGGACTCCGCCAAGGTTGCCCTTTGTCACCGATTCTGTTCATAACTTTTATGGACAGAATTTCTAGGCGCAGCCAAGGTGTTGAGAGGATCCGTTTTGGTGGCCTTAGAATCGCTTCTCTGTTTTTTGCAGATGATGTGGTCCTATTGGCTTCATCAGATCGTGATCTACAGCTTTCGCTGGAGCGGTTTGCAGCTGAATGTGATGCGGCCGGGATGAGGATCAGTTCCTCCAAATCCGAGGCCATGGTCTTGAGCCGGAAAAGGGTAGCATGCCTTCTCCAGGTCGGGGAGGAGGTCCTGCCCCAAGTGGAGGAGTTTAAGTATCTCGGGGTCTTGTTCACGAATGAGGGAAAACTGGAGCGTGAGATCGATAGGCGGATAGGTGCAGCGTCCGCAGTGAAGCGGGCGCTGTACCGGTCTGTCGTGGTGAAGAGAGAGCTGAGTCAAAAGGCAAAGCTCTCAATTTACCGATCGATCTACGTTCCCACCCTCATCTATGGTCATGAGCTCTGGGTTATGACCGAAAGAACGAGATCTCGGATACAAGCGGCTGAAATGAGTTTTCTCCGCAGGGTGTCTGGACTCTCCCTTAGAGATAGGGTGAGAAGCTCAGTCATCCGGGAGGGACTCGGAGTAGAGCCGCTGCTTCTCCACATCGAGAGGAGCCAGTTGAGGTGGCTCGGGCATCTGGTTAGGATGCCTCCTGGACGCCTCCCTGGTGAGGTGTTCCGGGCATGTCCCACCGGGAGGAGACCCAGAGGAAGACCCAGGACACGCTGGAGGGACTATGTTTCTCGGCTGGCCTGGGAACGCCTTGGGATTCCCCCAGAGGAGCTGCTCCAAGTGGCTGGGGAGAGGGAAGTCTGGGCCTCCCTACTTAGGCTGCTACCCCCGCGACCCGACCCCGGATAAGCGGATGAAAATGGATGGATGGATGGATGGATGAGGTTTCATTTATATTAACAATTATTTCACTAAATACATTTCAATGTATTTTATATCAATGCTTTTCCTCCCCGATTACTCTAAACACATGTAAGAGACACATTACAGTGTTTCAATTGATAATCAAATACAATTACTTCTTCAGATATGTTCCAAAGTGCCCCGATGGAATTCAGAAGATTTTGGTTGGGGGTGACAGACTTACTGAAGGCAATTGCCGGAATGTCCAGTTGGCCTTTTCTGAAGGAGAGACAGAGGATG
>JBBPBX010018097.1:0-10173 GCA_038048925.1 Garcialebias charrua
TTCTCATTATACCTGCTGTCACTTGGTGCTATTTTCCGGAAACACAACATACCTTTTCACTTCTACACCGATGACTGTCAAATTTACTTCCTCCTAAGACACAGGAACAGCATTAAGCAGGACAACAGCAGGCAGAAGGACGCCAAGGACAAACAGCAGGGAACTAAAACAATAAATATTTAACATTAAAAGCTAAAAAGTATAAAACAGAGAGATAAACTGGCGCTTACTCACCACCGAGCTGCTCCACCTCTAACAGGAGAGGGAAGCAGGAAGCTTGTAAATATGATCGCGAGAACAGTAGATCATCGCGACCATGCACCCGCTAGCGCGACACAGCTAGCAACCGCCGCCGGAAGGCGGATGACGTGTGTCAACCCTAAGAACTGGGCCCGTTTTAAACAGGAAGCCAGCCCCAGACCCACCAATCGCATCGCAGCAACTGTGGTGCATTTAATGTCTGCAGGACATTATACTACAGTAGCTTTCAACACCAGATGAACTGTGTTTTGAACCTGTTTGCGTCACACAGGTTAGTCGTTATATTTATTATCTGCAACGTTTTTGTCTATATTCTGATTTAACTTCATTTTTGTATTTTGCATTGTGTGTTGCCTGTTTTTTCTGTTTGTACAACACTTTGGTTGGCCTAGTCGCTGTTTTAAGTGCTCTATAAATAAAATGGTATGGGTATGAAACTTTTACTGTAGTTATAAAAACAATATTATTTAGGATGCTGTAATCATTTTTAACTGATCTTAGTTACAGTAAAATTCTACAAAAATAATTGTGAGTCTCATCACTAAACCTCCAGAGGAAGTGTCAGCCCCTCCACACCTGACTGTATAAAAGGCTCCTCACATTGTTTTGTCTTCCTCTTCATTACTAAGCCAGACTATAATAATGACTAACAAGGGAAACGTCATCCGGGAAGGATGCGCACAAATTTTTGCTCCTTCATGCAAACAAATGCTCTGGTTAGTGTCCTTCTAATTTAAAGAAAAGGCAGAGGTTGTATGCTGTGTCTCTGGTCGTTTCTGTCCATCAGACAGTATTGTCTGTCTCTCAGGAACAGCTTGAACTTGCTCATCTTAGCTCTTAAATCCTTCCTGCAGTTTTTGGATGGCTACTGTATAAACATGATCCACGCTGTTGCACTTTGGCAACGGTACAGTTTTTATCATAGACTCTCCCTGTCTCTCACTCACACACACACACACACACACACACACACACACAACACAAATAGCTTCCTCCCCAATTACTCTTGTAAAAATGCACAGGAAAGCTGGTGTAAAACTGCCGGGTGATTCATCCATGCACACTATTTTTGTTTATTGTATGAACAAGATAGGAGGGTATAAAATGGACTACTGTAATTGGGAAAGGTAACCTGTGAAAAGCGCAATTAATTATTTAAAAAAGTTGGCCCACCCCCCAAAAAATTGTCTCACTAATATTTGGTTGGACCACCTTTAGCTTTGATTACAGCATGCATTCACTGTGGCGTTGTTTCAATAAGCTTCAATGTCACAAGATCTATTTCCATCCAGTGTTGCATTAATTTTTCACCAAGATCTTGAATTGATGACTAGGCACAAGGCACTACCGGTATGTGTGCATCACTTCACCTGCCTCTCGTCTTACCCTGATGCACCCATCACTCTGGAACAGGGTCAATCTGGACTCATCAGACCACATGACCTTCTTCCATTGCTCCAGAGTCCAATCTTTCACTGATTACAGTAGTGGTTTTCTTAAGGCTACACAGCTTCACATTGTGTGTGTGGAAATGTTCTTTCATTCTTAAACATAGCCCTGAGTGCTACTATTGTTTTTCTTCTATTTGATTTCACCAAACGTTTAAGTGGTCGCCGATCACGATCATTCAGGATTTTTTTCTGGGCACATTTCGTCCTCCAAGACGATGGGTCCCTACTATCCTCCCAGTTTTTATCAATGTGTTGGACAGTTCTTAACCCAATACTGTAGTAGTTTCTGCAATCTCCTATGTTTTTTCTGCTTGATGCATGCCAATGATTTGACCCTTCTCAAACAGACCGACATCTTTTCCACGACCATGCAATGTGTCTTTCGACATGGTTGTTTAAGAAATGAGAAGCAACTCATTGCACCAGTTGGGATTACAGGGTAAATAACTTGTTGCCAGCTGAAAGATAATCACCCATGCAGTAATTATCCAATAGGAGGCTCGTACCTACAAGTATTTGTTTGGTTAAATCCAGGTGGCAACTTTTATTTTGGCCAGGCAGTGTATGTATAAGTGTATGCTTATGAACTGACTGGGTAGGTACTTCTTGTCTAAACAACACAATAGCATATGAAATTGTAAATGCTCATACAGTATTTTATAAAAGAGATCTGACTATTTATGCAGAGCTGTAAGGAGGCACAGGGCTAGATAAGTTACTTGCTTCATCCAGCCCCTTCTCAAACACACTTTGTCTTGTGCTGTTGTACTGTTGTTGTTTTGTGTGTGTATATTCATTCATTCATTCAACCTTTATTTAGTCAGGTAAATCTTTTGAACCTCATGGGCTCATTTACGAAAGCGACCTGCTAAAACTAAAGAACAATGAACAGCAGTGGTAGAATTTCCTTAAACAATAAACAATAAACAAACAAACAATAAACAGTATATGAACGTTCGAGGTGAATGAATGAATGACAATCACCCTTTCACTTATTCTGCAGTAACTGATTTAAGCACAGGTCTTTCCTTAACAGTTGTTTAAATATTAATGCCATGTGGATTCAATAGTTTTGTTTAGTGTGAGGGTGTGTGTGTTTTATAGACCTGGCCTCAAGGAAAACCCATTCTGCAAAGCTATAAAACGTGGTGGTCTTAAAAAATAAAGTTTTCTCTGACAAATGTTGTAGTCATGTTGACTAATTACCTCTTTTTCCCCACTTCATGTTCTTATGTTTCTTAAATTTGTAATAATTTCAGAATAGTGCACAATGGATTTAATAATATATAGACTTAACAGATCCATCGATTAAAATGTTTTCAGAATTTACGTACTGTATTTTTATATTTGGGACACTTTCAACAAAATACAGTAAATAGGCCCTGATGCATGCTCAATAAATAAAGGGAATATAGTAAATAGGGAATATTTTATCTTCTTGGTTGTTCCTTATTTAGGGGTTACCTCAGCAAGTCACTCTCCTCATCTCACTCCATATTTACAGTACATCCTCTGTCCTCACCAACAACCTCCACATCCACTCTTACAGCATTATAGCTACACAATTTTTAAGCCAACTTTACTCTTGTCTAATGTCTTAAATTTTTTGTAAACTATTTCAATTGTTAGACATTTAGGAGTGCACATACAATTATTTCCTGATGTGTTAAGAAGTCCACAATCACTGACCAATAAATAAACTTTTCTTGAATATTAAAAGGCTAGCCCTGTGATGGTCTTGCGACCCGTCCAGGGTGTACCCCACCCCTCGCACTGTGACTGCTGGACATGGGCACCGGCGACCCCCGTGACCCAAAATGGAAGAAGCGTGTAAAAAAGGATAAACTGAGTTCCCGGTTCTGACTGGCACTTGAACATTTCACTAATCAACACTTAGTTTCTTCTTTAATTGATCTAACAAAATATGTTAATACTAAATAGACATTTGTACTTTGAGTTTCTTTTTAACACATAAAATAATGAGCTCAAGACTAGCTTTTAGATTACAGTAGATGTTAGACTTTATTATTTTAAACTGAAGGTTCAAATATTTTGTGGAGTTCTTATGAACAAATAATATCTTACCTGTTGTAGATAGCTATTTAAACAACATTGATTTGAAGAACCCCCGACACTGATCCTGGACGCCTCCCTGGTGAGGTGTTCCGGGCATGTCCCACCGGGAGGAGACCCAGAGGAAGACCCAGGACACGCTGGAGGGACTATGTTTCTCGGCTGGCCTGGGAACGCCTTGGGATTCCCCCAGAGGAGCTGCTCCAAGTGGCTGGGGAGAGGGAAGTCTGGGCCTCCCTACTTAGGCTGCTACCCCCGCGACCCGACCCCGGATAAGCGGACGAAAATGGATGGATGATTTGAAGAAATAGTTTCATTCTGACTAGGAATGCACGATGTTATCAGCATGGTATCGGTGTAAGCCGATATTAGCGTTAAAGTTCAATATTGGACATCGGCCATTCCATCAAAATAACTCACTGATGCTATGCTATGCATATGGCTGTTACTGAATATATGTCACCAGCTGTTACAGCTGTTACACTATTTTTTGTAGCAAATAGGCCTAAATAAGAGGGCTATGTTCTGACAAAGTAAAGTATAATAAAATATCGGTATTGGCCAAATAAGTTTGAACATATCGGCATATCGGATACCAGCCAAAAATCCAATATCGTGCATCCCTAATTCTGACTAAAATGATGAGCTGATAGTAATCTGAGTAGTCTTGCTGTAGTCTGAGCAAGACTAGACAAAGTCAAGATCAAAATATTAATGAATGGCCATACACTTCCATCAATCCTATCTCATTCCTTTCAGCAATATTTACCATAGCTATTTTTTTTTGTTTTGTTTTTTATTATGCTCATCAGTGACATAAAGACTTTACTCACATTTTTGTTGTATGTTTTTCAGTTCAAATCATACATTTTACCGGTACTGTACTTGATTTCACTGTACTAAACTATACGGATTTTGCTTCAACTACAAATATTCATATACCAAACTCAAGCAACGTGTTTACCATGTTTCGTAAGGGAATCCACTGTTGCATGTAAGTGCTAAGTTTAATGAGCATATCTTCCAGAGTGACTAAATAGTCTCTTTATCCGTCAACTGTAAGTTTATGAATGAAACAAGTGCAATGTTGCTGTTTCCTGTTTGAGTCAAAGGAGAAATTTATCACCCCTAAATGACAATGTGAATGTCATCACCAGGTGCCACGGTGTCTGGCGGGACGTCTCAGTCTGCATCTGTGTCACCATTTCATTCAAGCACACCCACTCATACACACACCATTCCCTCCCTTTGAGGACCAGTCAGACAGCCCCGTCCTCCACCTGTCTCCAGTGTTACCTGTCCCAGTCATTAACAGAGTCCCAAAGCCCAACGTAAGTGCACATGTCAACTGCAAAATTACAGGGGAAACACACCAAACATATTTGTTTTGCAGTTTAAAAGGGTAATATCTGTCTGCATGCAATCTATATGCTCATTTTCTAAGCTACAAGTCCCCCCACCTCTTTCTGTGACAAACCAAGAACACAAAGCTGGTCATGTTCAAAGGCAGGGAGACGCCGATTACTCTCTGGTGGAGAGGGTTTGTGTAATGACAAGGAGAAGCTTATCATTTCAAGCCTGTTTATCTGGTCACTGTGGACTTCACCTCAGTGATCACAAACCTTTTCTTTTCTAGCTGAAATCAAAGTGTTGTCAGATCTCAGCTTTGTTCTACCTCTTAGGTCGTTGTAAAACTAATTAGGACAGAACAGTCTATGCAACAAGTGCTTCTCTGTTTATATATGCAACTTTGGCACGACTTGATATGTCACTGCTAGCGGGAAGGAGTGCACTGACAAGTTTGACGAGGAGCAAAACAACATGCACACGGCTCCGGATGAAAGTTAAGGATCTGTTTTCAGACGGTGACGTTGGCTTTTCTTTTCACCGGCAATACTTACGGCAGTGTAAATATGACACAGAAGCAATCAAAGACACACAACACCTGAACATTTTTTTTTTTTAAACTGCCCTTTTATCTTTAGCTCTTTCAGCAAGTTGGCTTCGGGTAACTCGAGTGCCTCTTTCCCTTTTCATCGAGATCAGCGCAAACAATGGCAGAGTCTAGGTGACTGACTTCACCTTGTTGTGGCTCTTATTTATGTTTTACTGCCACATAAAGTCAGGAATGTGTGTTCTAATAGGTACTGACACAACCTCATTACTCATTGCACCACTGTCATCTTGACGCTGTGGTCAACACAGTTCAAATTTAAGACATTTGTCCTGTTAATAATTAACACGTATCACTATGTATTGTTTTGCTTTTCTTTGCTTTTTTTTTACCTAACTTAAGATGGATGACACAGCTGAACAGATTTCTAATCAATTCTGAGGTAATGCCTCCTTTCCGTGTGCGACGTCATTTCTCCACCTGGTTTTTCAATAACATCCTGTTGTCTGAGGACATCTGAAGGAACGAGCTGGACTGACCCCCCGCCACATCACGCACTGTTATTCAAGCCCTGTTTAATGACAACCAGGCAGGAAGCTGTCCCTTGTGATCTCTGTATTTAAAAGCACACTTATTATTGTTTGTGTATTGTTGAGTCGAACTGGCATCCTTTGGACTACTATCATTAAGTTGAGTGACTGTGGCTCAACAGGTACTGTCTGTTATAAACTGTTCAACTGTGTTTTAGATTAGGATCTTTGTGACCGCTCGGATGAGAAATTAACGCTGTTCAAAAGTAGGGATACACCAATCCACATTTTCTTACTTCCGATACTTAACTCTGGGTATCGGCCGATACCGATCCAGTTCCGATATCATCATCACTGATTTTACATGAGGCTGTAATAATGAATTTCTTGAACGGAGAGCACATGTGTTACACCATATTCAGTGACTACCGTCTTAACATTGTTGGAGTTAAACCCAATAAACACTCTGAGCCTCACAACAAGAAACAAAATTTAATAGCACACAAGAGGTAGGTCCATATCAAAGACGTCCGTCTCACTCATGGTGCGGCCGGAACACTAAAATACTGCAAAGCATTATGGGAAAGACAACACAGTTCACTCCCCGTATATATTCACTGATAAAATCTTGGAGCTATTGGAAAAGAGTTTTAATAAAAACGTTTTTTTGTGGAGACTTTAATATTGATCTGGGAAATAAAACAGATTCAAATAACATCAGTACATTTATAAATTCAATGTATAGTTTAAATCTGTATCCGTTGATCAAAGCCAACAAGAATTACAACTCATAGTGCCACAATCAAAAACGAAACTTAAAAACAGTGGACTGTGTTGTCTTTCCCATAATGCTTTGCGGTATTTTAGTGTTCCGGCCGCACCATGAGTGAGATGGACGTCTGTGATATAGACCTGCCTCTTGTGTGCTATTAAAGTTTGGGTGTATCTGTTGTGAGGCTCAGAGTGTTTTCATTGGGTTTAACTCACACAATGTTAAGACAGTAGTCACAGAATATGGTGTAACACATGTGCTCTCCGTACGTGCATCATGGATCGGAAATATCGGCAGGTTGGATCGGAAAATCCGATACCTAAATTATGCTGGTATCGGAGGCCGATACTGGATTGGATCGGCCCCATCCCTAATCAAAAGCCAGATCATCACAGCAAATTACTATTTGAAAGTGCAGTAAGTGGAGATCAAATATCAAAGAGTTTATGTCCAAAGATGAAATGATTCTTATGATAGCCAAGCATACTGCAGTGTGATCGCATTGTCTCACATTTAGTCCAAACATCTGTTGGATGAGATCTAAATAATAAAGTTACCAGTGAGTGACGTACCTGACCTGCTGCTGTCACATGTTGAACACAGCAGCGATGAGATCTATAGTTTGCAAAAGTAAAAAAGAAAAAAACGCTTTGCTTATCGTCGTGAGTACCTCCACAACGGTGTCACATCCAAACATTTTTGGAATCCGATGACGGAAGCACTAACGTATGTGAAAGGTAATCTACTAAACTAACCAACCTGTATAGTATCTTCCCATTGATGTGTTTTAGTGTTTGAGTCAGAACTGATCACATCATGTGAGCAAACACTCTAAGTCACAAGCATTGCCATCACTAATCTTTTCTAAGTTTGGCTACAAAGCTTCTTGTATCAGATCGTTTAATTTGTTAATAACAGAATATTTCACGGTACGGGTAGAATGAGTTCACAGATCAGATATAGTCCAGTATCCACCAGTTGATTATCACTGGACCAAAGTGGTGGACTTATTAGCCAGTTGGCTCAAATTTCTGTAAGAAATCACACTAGCAGTAACAGTGGTTGCTCCACTACAACAAATGGACATGAAATAAATGATACATTTTTGACTTGGTTAAAGAATTGCTCATAAAATGTAAAAATTTTGGAAGCGTATAAAAGAAATATGGAGTGAGCTCCTGGGACTAATAATGCGGGTGACGTGAAATAAACTGTCAACAAAGTATTTGAGACGTAAAAGTCTGATTCATATCAGAATTATTTCAACTTTATCAGTTACTTTTCAAGTTTGGTTCGTCAAGGAAGCGTGGCAGTTCAAACGTAAAAACAAAAGCCTGTTTTGCTTGTTGAAGAGGCAGTTGATTAATCATATCAGCTCATCTTGACGCATTAAATTGTTTAATCAAGTGACACAGTTTAAGCATTCATCCATATGTGGATGGTCCTGATCAACAGCTTTCATTCTGCGTTAATGTTTAACCGGGTGTAAAACAAGAAGTTAACAAATCCAGACAACGTTACTGCATCACAGGAACCAGTGGAGAGTTTTATTTTTATGGGATAACCTTGTAGTAACCCTTCGTGGTGAAACACATCAGGTGGTCATCCCTCTTTGTCTGCCGTAACGGAGACAGGTGCTTCCGACTACATGGGGACAGATCACCACTGGCTCCGGACAATGGAGGAAAACAAAGGGAAAAGGAGGTGTGATTCATGCATGGACACCTCCAGCGCAGTCCAGCGCTGCGTCAAACATACAAGTGCATGAACCCAACTGTTTCATGAGCAGAAAAAGTCCAACGCAAACACACTCATTCAAAGTGCCCATGGTATTCTCTCTTCAGTTTGCGAAGGGAAACAGAGGCGTCTCAGGACAATAGGCCTTTTATTCATTTTGGAGCAAATAAGCAAACAGGAAGAGATCCCTTTTTGCATTCAAAAGGTATTCCTGGGTTTGATAAAGGGGAAGGTAAAGCAGAAAGGGGAGTTTCAGGTAATAACCAGTGCTTAATTTGAACCGGATCCTGCTGGAACAGGATCTGGGAACTTTCATATTTTGACAGGGTATGTTCCGGATAACTGCTTGCTCGGATCCGGTAACTCTCAGGCTTTTTAATAATAAAGTTATGAACAAATATGACTGCCTTGAACAAATAAAACTTATACAGGTGGTCCCCGACTTACGAACGAGTTCCGTTCCTACTCACCGTTCGTAACTCGAAAATTCGGAAGTCGGAACGCGTTACACGTGGCGTTCGTAAGTCTGGATTTTTGGTCGTAAGTCGGAAAATGTACCGTATGCTAACGCTGCGCCGCACACCCGTTTATCAACATGAGACTGAACAAGCGTACATACTGGTTCATAAACATGCACAGAACTTTATTTACAAACGGTTAGCTAACACACTTTCATCTAAAAACACATACCAGTGTTGTATTTACTGTACAACAGTACTGTTCGTAAGCGCGTTCGTAAGTCCGGAACGTCATAAGTCGAGGCCGTCGTAAGTCTGGGACCCCCTGTATTGGATATGCAAACTGAAAATACATAAACACTCATTTTAAACACAACAGCCACTTACGAGCTTCTTAATATCACATACGAGCTACCTCTTCCAGTAAGCATTTACGCTTCTACCCTTAAAAAAATCTCCACCCCTAAGAGAGTGGTGGAGATGAGTGCCAAGATAACTGGGCAGTCGCCTACAGGCAGCAGCAATGAACTGATGGAGGAGGCACCTGGAGGTTTCACATGTGGAGTCGGACAGTGAATTCAGCGGCGAACAGTCGGCTCAGAACTGTTAAAGGTTCAGTATGCAGTTTCTGTAGAACTGCAGCAGTTAGAAATATTTTCAACAGGCAAAGCATTCTGATCCCTCCCCCTCAGAGCCATATGTGGCTCTGCCCCCTTGTGGTCTGTTGAATTTCAAATTCAAGCTCTGTTTTTATTGGCTGATTCAAATTCAAGCTCTGTTTTTATTGGCTGGTTACAAACTCTGTTTTTATTGGCTGGAAAATGGCGGGTCACCTTTTCTTTTTAGAAATGCTTATTTACCACCTGGAGAAGCAAGGGGACAATATTTTTTTTTAATTTTTTTTCAGAGATTACCTGGCTAACATCAGTCTGTCAGGAGGTAGTGACAGAGTGAAGAAATATGTTCATAAAAAAAGCTACATACTGCAGCTTTAAGT
>JBBPBX010018097.1:24997-38289 GCA_038048925.1 Garcialebias charrua
CTATTATTATATGTTTCAGTGTTTCAATGTTTAGATGTTTACTGTTGCACCGAGGGACTGAGAGAAACGCAATTTCGGTCCTGTGTATGTCCTGTACAGTACATATTGCAGATCTGACAATAAAGTTGACTTTTGACTTTTTTGACTTTTGACATAAAAAGTTACCTTAGAGGCACACAGACCCGTTACAGATGATGAGGCTTGAGACAATTTCACACAGCTCCACAAATTAAGTTGCAAAATTGTTTTAGTTTTAATTAAAAATACTAAGTTAAAACCACTCACACTTTAAAAACAGTTATGGCTCCACTCAGCAATAGAATTGCAATTCAGAGTAGTATATAAAAAAGGAAAACCCCACAAAGACAAATCGTACACCAAACCAAACAAGTTATAGTCAAACATAAGTCTTGGCATCCTCAGTAAATTTCAGAAAAAGTTGTTGCAAGGCTTAAATTTTAGATTTGAAAAACTAATTTCTAATCACTTTAATTTTATTTTTATTTTGACAGCCTCCCCATCAACCGGTCAGCTACAGCACTCCATCATTAACTTACCAGCTCCATCTATCAATGAGGACTGACCAGTTCCACCAACCTGGTATCATTTCTTAGCTCACCGCTCAGTCAATCTGAAAACATGAATATGGACATGAATGTGATAGTTTAAAAAAAATTGTTACAGTTCTACAGTTTATTGATGCTGATATATTCTTAGTAATAATTCTTATTTCTTGTTCTGTCTTGAAAAAGGGTCTCTCAACTTGACCCATGATTACCATACACTAAACTAATAATATCAAACAAATTTAAATGAACAGCCCTGCAGTAAATACCAATTTGTGAAGGTTATGGTGTTAAAATAATTTTATTCAAACATTTTGATTCAACAATTATTGTTTTGGGGAGACAGAAAACTTTGCAAATGTCAACGCTAGAAACTTCAGTTTATTTTATAGATTTACGTTTTTATACTTTTCATACTACTATGCAAAANTATTACCGTATTTTCCGGTGTATAGGTCGCACCTTTTTATGTTTTTTTTTTCAAGGCCTGCGACCTATACTCAGGTGCGACCTATATATGGCTTGTTATCACTTTCGGTGAAACAAATTTTTAAATCCAGCTCATTTCACAATTACGTTCATTTATTAAGGAAAAGTTCAGCTCAGACATATATTTGCTATAATTTTTATCAAACAAATAATTGTTTTTAAGTGTTAATCTTCTTAAAAGCCTTGCTGTGCGCTCCTGTGGCAGACATTTGCAGCAGAGCTAAACGTAGGTGCGACCTATACACCAGTGCGACCTATCTAGGGATTTTTCCAATCTATTGGTGATAATTGGACAATGCGACCTATACACAGGTGCGACCTATACACCAGAAAATACTGTATTTCATTTTATGCTTATGTTCATTGGGTGTTTGGTGTTTTAGGGGTGTTTGGTGTTTCAGTGTTGGTGTAAATTTTCATACTTTTATACTATTATGAAAAAACTCAGGACAGTGTTACACTTTTTACTATTTTATGCTTATGTTTATTAAATGTTTTAGTGTTTAGTGTTTAGATGGTTACTGTTGCACCGAGGGACTGAGAGAAACGCAATTTCGGTCCTGTGTATGTCCTGTACATATTGCAGTTCTGACAATAAAGTTGACTTTGACTTTTTTTTTTTTTTGAAATCTTGTACCTTTGTGATACTTTGTTTGAATGCAGTTCACTAAAGTCATCCTCCCGTGGTTTACCTATGGTTTATCTATACCAATATCAACTACCTCATACATATACTGTGTACATAAACTTCATATGCTGCTTGGTCACTCTATTACAAATGTCAATGCCAGAAACTTTCATTTTATTTTATAGATATACTTTTTAAAATTTTATACTACTATGCAAAAAACTCAGGACAGTATTACACTATGTAAATTTACATTTACAATTTTAGATGCATCTTTATAAATCCGTTTGATTTCATCCATCCTGTTTGGTACAAAAATGCAGCTGAGATGTCTTGACCTGTCCAGGTGTCTCTGTGATGGACTGGAGACATGTCCAGGTGTCTCTGTGATGGACTGGAGACCTGTCCAGGTGTCTCTGTGATGGACTGGAGACCTGTCCAGGTGTCTCTGTGATGGACTGGAGACCTGTCCAGGTGTCTCTGTGATGGACTGGAGACCTGTCCAGGTGTCTCTGTGATGGACTGGAGACCTGTCCAGGTGTCTCTGTGATGGACTGGAGACCTGTCCAGGTGTCTCTGTGATGGACTGGAGACCTGTCCAGGTGTCTCTGTGATGGACTGGAGACCTGTCCAGGTGTCTCTGTGATGGACTGGAGACCTGTCCAGGTGTCTCTGTGATGGACTGGAGACCTGTCCAGGTGTCTCTGTGATGGACTGGAGACCTGTCCAGGTGTCTCTGTGATGGACTGGAGACCTGTCCAGGTGTCTCTGTGATGGACTGGAGACCTGTCCAGGTGTCTCTGTGATGGACTGGAGACCTGTCCAGGTGTCTCTGTGATGGACTGGAGACCTGTCCAGGTGTCTCTGTGATGGACTGGAGACCTGTCCAGGTGTCTCTGTGATGGACTGGAGACCTGTCCAGGTGTCTCTGTGATGGACTGGAGACCTGTCCAGGTGTCTCTGTGATGGACTGGAGACCTGTCCAGGTGTCTCTGTGATGGACTGGAGACCTGTCCAGGTGTCTCTGTGATGGACTGGAGACCTGTCCAGGTGTCTCTGTGATGGACTGAGACCTGTCCAGGTGTCTCTGTGATGGACTGAGACCTGTCCAGGTGTCTCTGTGATGGACTGAGACCTGTCCAGGTGTCTCTGTGATGGACTGAGACCTGTCCAGGTGTCTCTGTGATGGACTGAGACCTGTCCAGGTGTCTCTGTGATGGACTGAGACCTGTCCAGGTGTCTCTGTGATGGACTGAGACCTGTCCAGGTGTCTCTGTGATGGACTGAGACCTGTCCAGGTGTCTCTGTGATGGACTGAGACCTGTCCAGGTGTCTCTGTGATGGACTGAGACCTGTCCAGGTGTCTCTGTGATGGACTTGAGACCTGTCCAGGTGTCTCTGTGATGGACTGGAGACCTGTCCAGGTGTCTCTGTGATGGACTGGAGACCTGTCCAGGTGTCTCTGTGATGGACTGGAGACCTGGAAACCTGAAAACACAAACTGATATTTTTATTAAAACAGCTGAAAACAAATAGACAATGATGATCCAGCTATGAAAATTATGTTTTTTTGACGGTATTTGATATAAATTTATTTTTAAATGTAATGATTGACATATAAACATTTTTTTTTATATTTAGTGAACATTTAGTGCATGTAAACATGCAAATTACAACTGGAAATATGAATGATGTTTTTCAGAACGTATGTTAGAATAAACATCTAAAATATTTAACAGATATTTTAAAAGGGACTCATTTTTTAAACTATAAATTAATGTTGAATAATTATTAGAAACATTAATTAATATATTACCATTTCAGTGCTGTGTAAACGATTTAGATGTTGTAGAAGCCTTCAGCCTTGTCAACTTGCAGCTGCTGTAAGTGGCTGTAACTCCATGACACTTGCTCACTTCCTGAACGTGAAAAGTCTACAAAAAACAGCAGCAGCAGAAAAAAAATTATAACCTGCTGTTTCTTGTTGATCACTCGAAATAACTTTGGCTTCACTGAAGACAAATCGCTAAAATCTAAACTTTTAAATTGCTAAATTCGACGGATGCGTTTGTATCCTCCTCCATTGTTTTTCAATGTGCGCGTTGGAGCAAAGTCTGGAGCTTACGTCACGATCACGTGACGGAAAATACCGGAAGTTTAGGGAGAAACACGGCGCGAAATTTAAACCAATTTAGAATTGATTTTTCCATTAATTTAACATTTTTTTTGCAAAAACGAACATAGTTCAATGATAATAAATATATATGTTGAGCCATTTTATGAAAAGCACAAAAATCGTGTCTGTGGAGCTTTAAGGGCCTTGCTCAGGGGCCCAGAGTGGAGCAAATGAGGGTGGTACCGGGGCTTGAACCGGTGATCAGCGCAAACTTTACTTGTCATCTTTACCAGTAGCCATTATAATTGTAGTAAAAAAATATATTGTTAGGTCTATTTTTACATTTTGATCTCGAAGTATGACCAATTACATCATCTTAAGGTTTAACTCCGTTTCTCAGCCCTGTCATTTTATGACACTGATGCAAGTAATATAGTTTTCTCAAAGTTTGTTTTCTATCTATCTATCTATCTATCTATCTATCTATCTATCTATCTATCTATCTATCTATCTATCTATCTATCTATCTATCTATCTATCTATCTATCTATCTATCTATCTATCTATCTATCTATCTATCTATCTATCTATCTATCTATCTATCTATCTATCTATCTATCTATCTATCTATCTATCTATCTATCTATCTATCTATCTATCTATCTATCTATCTATCTATCTATCTATCTATCTATCTATCACTAGGGCTATCACTTTCTGATTTTCCATAGAAAAGAGCAAAACAGCCCTAT
Organism: Garcialebias charrua; assembly: GCA_038048925.1. NCBI lineage: Eukaryota > Metazoa > Chordata > Actinopteri > Cyprinodontiformes > Rivulidae > Garcialebias > Garcialebias charrua. The sequence goes on from JBBPBX010018097.1 coordinate 29,549, forward strand.
CAAGAAGTGTACAGTACTGTATACAACAAAAGATAGTCATGAAAAGCTTTTGACAATTTGTCATTTAGAAGCTGAAGTGGAAAAAAATAGGAGATTACAAAAACTGTGATTGTTTCCCTTTTAATGTTTTCCCTTTTACACCCAGCTATGGATAAACCAGAACAATCCCATGTATATCCCCGTCAGACCACAGACTACAGTAGACTGAGTTCAGCTCCTAACACTCACCACTTTTGAGTGGAGCAACGGGCCTACTCATTTCCTCTCCTGTCTACAGTATCTCCTTCTGGCCAGAGACTTGCGGCTGGAGCCTCATGGAGAACGACACTGACAAACCAGACACTCAGGAAGCTCACACCAACGAATGCTGCATGGGAAAACTGTTACGCAACCCTCCTCCTCCCCCCAACCAATCACAGGTAGTAGATCTGTGGCTCCATTGTCCATAACGTTATAAGAAATACTAAACCACAGTTACTGTTTGTGATGTACTTTTTGCGTGAGGACGAAAAGACAAGGGAGAATAATATAATGCACTCTCTGCTCTCTAATCATGGAGATAATCCAGCAGGCAAGCTGAGGACAGGATCAGACCCTGTGGAGCCTGTTAGGAAACAGCTTTAATTCATACCAAATCGTCCCACCACAGCTGCCCTCCTCCCTGTGTTCCCAGGCAGAATTCAGCCAGATCCAACAAGACAAACGTTTGTCATGTATAAAAGGCAACTGTCCCATTTTTAGCCCCACAAAGCTCCAGCTGAGTTATAGTCAGCCTCTCTGACAAAAGATGGAGGAACACATGTGCAAAGAAAACTGCCAATCAGTCAAATACAGCTAAATATGGTGAGGGGGGGAATATAAATTTCACTTTTATCACCATATGGGGACCATAAGGCTTATGGGAAAAAGAGACAAAATCACAGCCTGAACAGAACTTATAGAACAGTTCAGGAAAAAAATTTAATTGTGAGTAATCACCGAAACAGTTTCAACAATACAGTATCTCAAAGTCAACATGGCTGTCCGACCAACAAAAACAACAAAAATCGTACTTATTTTCTAGTTCGGGTTCACAAACTGTATGTGGTTTGACTGAGAATCTAAAAACAGAGGCTGAACATGTCTCCTGCGAGCACAAGTCAAGAATGATAAACAAATATTACTGTATTTATTAGGCCAACACACAATGTGCCTATTATATTAACAAGAAAGAATATCTCCTAAAAACAAGTTTTCTGACTCCAAAGTCAGCAATTTTATTTAGAGTTTCAATTCAATTCAGTTTCTTTATATAGTGCCAAGTTACAACAGAAGTCATCTCAGGGCACTGAACAGAAACATTCTTACGGTATATAAAAATAATAATTTAACTATTTATCTGAGGAGCAGACTGCTTTGAGTTTAACTTCACAGAACTCTCATCTTGAGCAAACATGAAAGCAACAGTGGAAAGGAAAAACTCCCTCAAGAGAAAGAAACCTTTAGCAGATCCAGACTCAGGACAAGCGGCCATCTGCTTCAACTGGATGGGTTTGAGAGGAACAGATAAACAATGGCAGTTCAAGAATCACATGTTAAGATGGAAATATTATCAAATGCAAACTATTCAATTTTAAAAATTCATTTAAGGAAATAAGGACAGTTTGTCCTTATTTCCTTAAATGAATTGTTAAAATTGAATAGTTTGCAGTAGCTCTGTAGCTCTGACTGTTGTTTGTGCCTATGCGCCAAACGGCAGCGCAGATTACCCACCCTTTTTGGAGTCCTTGGAGGGGGTATTGGAGGGTGCGCCTCCTGGGGACTCCCTTGTTCTGCTGGGGGACTTCAACGCTCACGTGGGCAATGACAGTGAGACCTGGAGGGGTGTGGTTGGGAGGAACGGCCCCCCTGATCTGAACCCGAGTGGTGTTCTGTTGTTGGACTTCTGTGCTCGTCATGGATTGTCCATAACGAACACCATGTTCAGGCATAAGGGTGTCCATATGTGCTCTTGGCACCAGGACACCCTAGGTCGCAGCTCGATGATCGACTTTGTTGTCGTCTCATCTGATCTGCGGCCGCATGTCTTGGACACTCGGGTGAAGAGAGGGGCGGAGCTGTCAACTGACCACTACCTGGTGATGAGTTGGCTCCGATGGTGGGGGAGGATGCCGGTCAGACCTGGCAGACCCAAACGTATTGTGAGGGTCTGCTGGGAACGTCTGGCAGAGTCTCCCGTAAGACGGAGCTTTAACTCCCACCTCCGGGAGAGCTTTGAACACGTTCCGAGGGAGGCGGGGGACATTGAGCCCGAGTGGGCCATGTTCCGCGCCTCTATTGTCGAGGCAGCTTATCGGAGTTGTGGCCGCAAGGTTGTTGGTGCCTGTCGTGGTGGCAACCCTCGAACCCGGTGGTGGACACCGGCGGTGAGGGATGCTGTCAAGCTGAAGAAGGAGTCCTATTGGGCCTTTTTGGCCTGTGGGACCCCGGAAGCAGCAGATAGGTACCGGCAGTCCAAGCGGCATGCGGCTCGGGTGGTTGCTGAGGCAAAAACTCGGGCGTGGGAGGAGTTCGGAGAGGCCATGGAGAATGACTTCCGTACGGCTTCGAGGCGATTCTGGTCCACCATCCGGCGTCTCAGGGGGGGAAAGCGGTACGCGACCAACACCATTTATGGTGGGGATGGCGTGCTGTTGACCTCAACTCGGGATGTTGTGAGTCGGTGGGCGGAATACTTCGAAGACCTCCTCAATCCTACTGGCACGTCTTCCACTGAGGAAGCGGAGCCTGGGGACTTTGGGTCGGGCTCTCCAATCTCTGGTGCTGAGGTCGCCAAGGTGGTTAAAAAGCTCCGTGGTGGCAGGGCTCCGGGGGTGGATGAGATTCGTCCTGAGTTCCTTAGGGCTCTGGATGTTGTGGGGTTGTGTTGGCTTACGCGACTCTGCAATATCGCGTGGACATCGGGGGCAGTTCCCTTGGATTGGCAGACTGGGGTGGTGGTTCCCCTATTCAAAAAGGGGGACCGTAGGGTGTGTTCCAACTATAGGGGGATCACACTCTTAAGCCTCCCTGGTAAGGTCTATTCAGGGGTTCTGGAGAGGAGGGTCCGTCGGATAGTCGAACCTCGGATTCAGGAGGAGCAGTGTGGTTTTCGTCCTGGTCGTGGAACACTAGACCAGCTCTACACCCTCAGCAGGGTCCTGGAGGGTGCGTGGGAGTTTGCCCAACCAGTTTACATGTGCTTTGTGGACTTGGAGAAGGCATTCGACCGCGTCCCTCGGGGGGTTCTGTGGGGGGTACTCCGGGAGTATGGGGTACCAGGCCCTTTGATAAGGGCTGTTAGGTCCCTGTACGACCGGTGTCAGAGCTTGGTCCGCATTGCCGGCAGTAAGTCAGGCTCGTTTCCGGTGAGAGTTGGACTCCGCCAAGGTTGCCCTTTGTCACCGATTCTGTTCATAACTTTTATGGACAGAATTTCTAGGCGCAGCCAAGGTGTTGAGAGGATCCGTTTTGGTGGCCTTAGAATCGCTTCTCTGTTTTTTGCAGATGATGTGGTCCTATTGGCTTCATCAGATCGTGATCTACAGCTTTCGCTGGAGCGGTTTGCAGCTGAATGTGATGCGGCCGGGATGAGGATCAGTTCCTCCAAATCCGAGGCCATGGTCTTGAGCCGGAAAAGGGTAGCATGCCCTCTCCGGGTCGGGGAGGAGGTCCTGCCCCAAGTGGAGGAGTTTAAGTATCTCGGGGTCTTGTTCACGAATGAGGGAAAACTGGAGCGTGAGATCGATAGGCGGATAGGTGCAGCGTCCGCAGTGAAGCGGGCGCTGTACCGGTCTGTCGTGGTGAAGAGAGAGCTGAGTCAAAAGGCAAAGCTCTCAATTTACCGATCGATCTACGTTCCCACCCTCATCTATGGTCATGAGCTCTGGGTTATGACCGAAAGAACGAGATCTCGGATACAAGCGGCTGAAATGAGTTTTCTCCGCAGGGTGTCTGGACTCTCCCTTAGAGATAGGGTGAGAAGCTCAGTCATCCGGGAGGGACTCGGAGTAGAGCCGCTGCTTCTCCACATCGAGAGGAGCCAGTTGAGGTGGCTCGGGCATCTGGTTAGGATGCCTCCTGGACGCCTCCCTGGTGAGGTGTTCCGGGCATGTCCCACCGGGAGGAGACCCAGAGGAAGACCCAGGACACGCTGGAGGGACTATGTTTCTCGGCTGGCCTGGGAACGCCTTGGGATTCCCCCAGAGGAGCTGCTCCAAGTGGCTGGGGAGAGGGAAGTCTGGGCCTCCCTACTTAGGCTGCTACCCCCGCGACCCGACCCCGGATAAGCGGAAGAAAATGGATGGATGGATGAAGGACAGTTTGTCCTCCAGTAGTCTAAGCTTAAAACAGCATAACAACCCAGCCCTAACTATAGGATTTATTTATCATAAAGGAAAGTCTTAAGCCCAGTCTTAAAACTGGACAATGTGTCAGCCTCATGGACAGAAACTTGAAGTTGGTTCCACAACAGAGGAGCCTGATAACTGAAAGATCTTCCTCCCATTCTTCTCTTGGAAACTCTAGGAACCACGAGTAAGCCTGCAGTCTGAGAGCGAAGTGCTCTGTTAGGAATATATGGAACAATAACATCACAAATCTGCTCAGTTAAAATTTTCTTCTTGTATTATAAAAGTAGACTAATAAAAGTGTACCTTTTGCATAGTTTTTGCAACACTTATTATAAATATTGACTATAACATTTTTTTTTACATTTATTATTATTATTATTATTATTATTATTATTATTATTATTATTATTATTATTAACAAACTGCAAAACAGAATGAAACTTATGGGAAAAAAATACAACTTTGGCCATGGGACTTAAAGCAAATATTCCCAGCCTTGGGTGTTTATAAACAAAGTTTTAATCTTTTAATTTCTTTTTCTCTCTCTCTCTGTCCGGCAGCTTTGTGATGGAGGTATGACTGCAAAGTGCAGAGTTATCTTTTTCCCATTTAAATGCTAATGAGCGTGCTGCCATAGCAGTCAAAGAGCGGCAGAAACAGTGTGAATTTTTAATATCTTATCGCACCAAAAGGTAACGGCTCTCCTGGTGAGGTGGAGGAATGAGTACATGGTCCCTCATTAAATGCAACACAATTGATGTGTCCCTCCGAGTGTGCCGAAGGCCAACGTGTGTGTTTGCTAATGCAGCGTGTGTGGTCAGATGTGTGCGTTCTCACATCTGTCCGTGTCATTTAGGAGTGTGCACACATGCAGATGTGCACAGCGGGGCATTTCTCCCCCTCGTCAGCAATGAACAGCTGTTAATTGCCTCCTAATCATGCAGGGGAAGCCAAAGGACAGAGGTTGAAGTTGTCGCAGGCTGTTAATAATTACTTTCCGCAGATGATGGAGACAATGGTGGCAAAAGGTTGCATGACGATGGCTCTGACTGTAATAACCCTCTTATTAGATAACGACCTCTGCTCATCTACAGTCTGGATTAGTGTGCCCTGTGGGGAAATACAAATCACTTGTGGAAAAGGTTTGGTTTATTGTTTGTGCATTTATATTTTAGAATTTTTAAACAATCAGACAAGTCTTCAAGAGTTGTGGCACTTGTTTGTGCAGCGTTGTCAGGATAATGACATTTTAAAGTAAATTAATATTTCAAACCTGGTCTTTAAAGGAGGGTTTTGTGGAAGGATCGTGAGCAGTTTAATTCTGCTTAAACTGAACAGCTAACAGCTCAAACAGAGTCCAGAGCTAAGATGGTTTGCTGCTGTCTAAAAGCAACTCATGAAAATAAAAATCACAGCATGTTCATGCTAATGCTCTTTTATAAACATTCATATTTCCTTTTGTTTTGAATAACAGAAGTTTATGGTTAATTGCAACTGCAAATGGGAAATAAACTGCACTTATTATTTGACATTACTTTTCTATCTGACAAGGATGCTCAAAGCTCTTTACCATCTGTGTCCTCATTTACCCATTCATACAGCACTTTACTAGATCTGTACAAAGAATAATCAGAGCTTTATCACATGCACACACTGATGGGACACACATCGGAGGCAATGAGGGGTTCAGTGTCTTGCCCAGGAACACTTCAGCATGTGACTGTTGGTGGATTTGAACACCTAACTCTCACATTGGAAGAGGACTGCTCTAACCATTAAGCCAGAGATGTGTACAATCAATGTATGCAAATGGCAGCAGCAACAGCTAGCTGTAGCACTTTTGCAATAATATCACAATATTTCTGCTGTAAAAACCATGTAATTGCCCAAATTAATGATAGTTTTAAAATGGGAGCTGTTTTAAGTTAGCATCAATAATCCATAATTTTATGACCTTTCTCAGACTTTTTGACTTCTCACTTTGGTCAGAATTACACTCAACTTTTCCAAATGGTCTGCAGTACTGCATCTGCAGTATTGCAGACTCTGTACCGGTCCATTGGGGTGAAGAGGGAGCTGAGCTGTAAGGCAACGCTCTCTGTTTACCAGTCAATCTATGTTCCTACCCTCACCCATGGTCACAAGCTCTGGGTAGTTATTGAAAGGAAGAAAAAAAAAAAGAGATTTTGGACACAGACGAATGAGTTTCTCTGCAGGGTAGCTGGACTCTCCCTTATGCCACGTCCTGACCAAACAGCTTTTCAACGGCAAAAAGGCTCGTCACGCACGCAAGTGGACGCACTGGACTGGACCCAGTGGTGTCCTGACCAGAACGAGAAGCTGCGGCGGTGTGGCGGCGGGGTGTGTGGGAGGAGCTTACCGGTACACCGAGTTCCTCACTGCACTCCGCCAGGCGAGGAGCTTTTTATTTCTGTCTCTGTGGAGCAGACTTGACTGGTCGTGAAGGACTTGTCGCGAACACACAGCTACAATGAGTTTCTCTTCCATAGTCCATGACTCCGCGGGTTTTTTCTGTGTCCCACAAACAATACGTCACATAGTGCGCGCGCCCCCTCGTTTCCGCGTCACATAGGGACTCTCCCCCTCTCTCCTCCCCCCGACTCTCCCTGATCAACCAGAGTTGAACGGCGTTTGAACGTTTGAACGGCGAAAACTTCAGCAATGATCAACGCGTGCTTGGAGGCTGAAGCGGGTTCACGTGCACGGAAAACGCTTTTCCAGCACGCTCAACACGCACGTGACGTGACGCCCGAGGCCAAGACGCGGCTGGAGGCGCGTCCCCCATTGACTTTGCATGTAAACTGGACGCTCCTGCAGTTGAAAACGCGTTTGGTCAGGATGTGGCATTAGAGACAGGGTGAGAAGGTCAGTTATCTGGGAGAGACTCAGAGTGGAACCGCTGTTCCTCCACATTGAGAGGAGCCAGTTGAGGTGGTTCGGGCATCTGGTAAGGTTGCTTCCTGGGCGCCTCCCTAGGGAGGTGCTTTGGGCATGTCCGACCAGGAGGAGACCCAGGACACGCTGGAGAAACTATGTCTCTCGGTTAGCCTGGGAACGCCTTGGGGTCCCCCCAGAAGAGCTGGATAGAGATGTGGATAGAGATGACTGGGCATCCCTGCTCAAGCTGCTGCCCCCGCGACCCAACTTCAGAGCAAGCGGAAGAGGATGGATGGATGGATTTTCCAAATGGAGGCTATTCACAGAGACATCTTCAACAGGTAAGATTTGAATTGTTCATGCCCTTTCCACAGAACCCTTCTTAATGAAATGTATACTATTGCTTGAAGTTGAAGTTCGTCGTGGCAAGTTTGAGATTGAAAACACATCAGTGATGTGATATCTAGAGAACTTCTCCCAAGAGCTGAGAACGTTTTCTCCTCTGTTGTAATAAAAATAAAATTAAATATTTAATAATCCTTGCTCCTCTTTTACAGAACAAAATGTCAGATTTCTTCTAATCCCATGCCTGTTTTTCCACTGTTTTCTGATACCCAGCTCTTTGGTTTCACTGACATCTTTCACTTTTCACTCCTCGACAAAAACTAAAGAAAAAAGCTGGAAAGAGTGGGGGGACTTTTGTGAAAGTGAGCGCTGCCTAAAGCCAGGATTCAATAATTGCTTTCCTCTTGTCTCACGCAAGTGACAGATGGTGAGGCCACCAGAGGCCTGAAGATGGGAATAATGTTGTTGATTATAAAGAAATATAGGAAAACATGCAGCTGTTGGCTTTGAGACAAACGAAGAGTGGCAAAAAGGATGGAATGGAGAAAATGAGAAAAGACAAAGCTGTTTGACAATGACGCCATCACACTCAGCTGAGCTCCACTGAGCTGCTGCGTGTGAAGTTTGGATGACGTAGTGCTCCTGACATTTACGTGAGTTGGTATTTCTTTAAATCTTTTGCACAAGCCAGCCTTCAATCATGAAAGTGTGCACACATTAAGCCTCTTTATGTGTGTTTGTGACACTGACAGGATGGAAAGCACTCTCTGCCTTGTGTGTGAGCTTGTGGGGCTTTCTCAGTTATTTTTTCCATATCAGGAGAATATTAACACCTCTAATGTCAAACACCGGTGCTGCCTTTTGTCTGCTATGACCATCAAAACCGCAAGGCCAACTCTGTAGCCATTTTTGCATCTATGATATTTTGTCTTTCCAAAATCCCTCTCACCAATACAAAAACCAGAGGCCCTCACCACAGATTTAGTGTCTTCATTTCTACTTTGTAGCATAAAGATGCCTTAGTGGCTTTTAAATGAAGGAAATCGACTAAAGCAGACAGGAAAATAGAGCAAGTAAACTGAATTACACATTTTATATCTTTTCCATGGAAAATTTTAACAGACTTTG
>JBBPBX010018098.1:9883-46045 GCA_038048925.1 Garcialebias charrua
TATATATATGTATATGTATATATATATATATGTATATATATATATGTATATGTATATTATATATATATATATATATGTATATATATATGTATATGTATATATGTATATATATGTACAGGTAGTCCCCGACTTACGAGCGAGTTCCGTTACAACGAGTTGCTCGTAACATGGAAATCTCGTAATTCGGAACGGCCGCCACGTGTCTCGTAAGTCCGGAATTTCGCTCGTAAGTTGGAACGGTTTTGCTAGCGCGACTACAAACACTCGTTTTTCATCGAAAAACTGCTTACGAGTGCATAAAAATGATCGGAAACGTGTGTCCACATGTTTAGCTAACGAACTGTGGTGAAAAAACACAGAAAAACTTGGTATTTTTTGCGTTTTTTCCAAAAATTCGCCAGCTCGTAAGTCCGGAACCTCGTAGGTCAGAGCGCTCGTAAGTATATATATATATATATATATATCTCAACAAGTCACTATAGCCTGGTTTATACTTCTTGTCTTACGTCTTTTACCCCCCATTGAGTGAAAAAAGGCTGCGCAACTTCCGTCTGCACTCCCGCTGCGATCCCCCAGTGACAGCTGTCTTGTACATGGCCCCCAGTAAGAACTGCGAGACGCGGATGATGCGGCTCGCAGCGTGTGATTGGTTCAAAGTTTGTGGGCGTTTTTTGTTTGCGCCTTTCAGCGCGAGCTGAATTTCATTAAAATATAACTACAGAAACCCCAAAAAAATATGTGTTAACTGAATATATATATATTAGTGCTTCTGAGTTACATTTTAGCAACTGATTACAAATCAGCTTATTTCAGAATGTAAATAAAGGACTAAATAAAGGTTGAATGAATGAATGAGTAAATAACACGAAGCGCGCACCCATCAGAGCATTTCCGCCTTTCAGCGCGAGCTGAATTTCATTCAGGGGAGGGCTGTGCAGTGCGAAAACGGCTTTCCAGAAGCCGGTTTTTGTTTTTGCTTTGACATGGATAGTTTTGAAGAGAAAATCGCCGAGGCGGTCCGGTGGGAGTGCGCGTGACGTATGCAGTGGGAGGGAAGAGGGAGGGATTTCTATAATGTATCCCCCAGTCTTTTTAAAGTATAAACACTCAAATGCGGTCGGTGACACACACGCAATTACGTCATCGCTGGGCACTCAACGGGGGGTAAAAGACGTAAGACAAGAAGTATAAACCAGGCTTAAGTCTTGTGATCGGTGTCTGTCCCTTGCAGGTGCTGACTGGCAGCATCAGGGGAACATCCCTGAACATGCCTGCCCCAAGTGCAACGAGATCCTGCCGGACCTGGACTCCCTGCAGATCCACATCATGGACTGCATCAACTAGCCCTCTGTCACCTGCAGCTTTCACAACGGAGTGGCTGCATCAGCACCGTTTATCTGAGTCTTCCTCTGCTTCCTCTGTCTGATCCCTGACACTCCACGGATCCTGCTCAAGCTCAGCGACGCTGCTTTTGGAACATTTGAGCTTTCAGGACTGAGGAGAGATGTGGAGTTTGGTTATGATGCTAATAAAACAGCGTGTTGGCTCCAGTTGACTGTACACATAAATTTAGCTGCCCATCCTGCACAACAACCAACCAAAGCTGAGTCTTGACAAACTAACTGCATTAATTTGACTAAATATTTAGTTGTTAAAGACTTTTCAGATAATTCTCTAATGTCTTCCGTGTAAAAGTAAAACTCTTGCGTATATTTTCTCGGTTAGGTACTTTAAGCTCATATTTAGTTTTTGTGTGAGAGAGGAGCCTGCTTCTTGTTGGATACTTTATTATGAAGGTTTATATTTTTGATTTTTTTTAGTAATCCTTATTAGAACCTAATACTGTATATTTACTTACAGTGATAATAATCATGCAGGAAGCGCTCTGCCAAGTCTGTACACTGTACGGCACAAAGGTTTGTAATTGTCTGAAGAAAAGGAAATCTTTGCTCCTGTCATGTGATGAAACCTTAATAAATTTAATGTAATCAATGACTGAACTTCTTTTATGCTTCTGTAGCTTTTGTTGTCCAGGAACAAAGGTTGCTCTTTATGTGCTACACTAGTGCTCACAAGTGTTTCAAACAAGTTTTACAGTATATTTAATATTAAATATATTCTATTTTTAAAGTTCATTTAGCTTATTAGAATACATCTGTAAATATATAAATTATATTCTCAGTCACAAAACTTGGTGATTTTAGGGTCATTTTGTTGTGTCTTTACAAAAAAAACTATTTTCCCCGGAGTGTTTCCTGACAGGCACAATTCCATTTGTACCAGCTAGCTGAAGTTTTACAGCAGTACATTAGGAGTTAATTTAGGGCATTAAGTCACACTGATTTATTGATGTGTTAATGGTACTTTCAGGCAGAGTTTATATCTGGTTAGGTTGAGAAAATGGTTACCACCACCACATGGTGTGATTTGCTTTGATCCTCTCTGTACTATACAGTACATACCTGCAAACTCGGAAGGGATGGAAAAGGTGACAACCCTAGCAACCTCCCACCCCCTGAAAGATTTTGATTTTTTACATGTAAGTTAAGCATTCTGGTTTACTCCAAGAACAAAATTAGAATTAGGGAAAAAACATGTTTCAGGTAAAAAAAAAAAAAACATTAACATATCCCAATATAATTAGGACATACACAAAAAAGATGGCTAGTCAAAAAACGATAATAAAAAAAAGCAACATCAGCAGCAAGCCAACCAGAGAAAATATGAGGTTCCATTTGTTTCAAAAATGAGCAGAAGTCATTTGTGTCGTTGGTACATGTAGTTGGTCTATGTTGCATGTAGATGTTGCATATGTCTATGTTGCATATGTCTATGTTGTATATGCGTTCGCTGCATATGTGCTCATTGCATATGTGTTCGTTGCATATGTAGTTCATGTCGTTGGTCCTTGCTGTTGGTCCTTGCTGTTGGTCCGTGTTGCTATTGCCTGTTCTCTTCGCCATTAAAAAATTCTTGGAGTAGGTCATGTCTGATCAAAGTGTTTATTAGATATTAATTACAAAAATGGTGTTCTTTCAATATTAGTGGTTTCAATAAATGGGTGATTCTTTTTTTGCGGCAACATTTTGGCTTCAGGACTTTTGAAAATAAAAAGTGTAATATTTTAAGTTTTAAATATTTTGTTACATCACTGACATGTTTAGCAATAAGAAATTAATAATGGTCAAGCTCAGGGCTGGATAAAATAATAATTACAGGTAAAGTAATAATTACATGTATATGTGATTACTTTTTACCTGAATTTCCACCCTGTTAGGTCCTTGTTACACCTTGTTTGGTTCATAAACCTAACAGGGTGGAACATAACAGGGTGGAATTTTTTTAGCTAATCTAGCTGTAGCTCTTTATGTGGTCAACATTTAGCTAGCTAACCTTCAACAGAATAGCAAACCTTTAATGACTAAATCTAATATGTTGTTTTTTAAATTCTACCGAATAAACATTTCCCACAATTTATCTTAACAGGGTGGAACTTTAAGGTTGACTCATACAGGTTTAATATATTTAAGATTAAAAAAAGTAAGGAGAGAGTGACAGATGAAGCTTAACTTGTTTTCCATGGTTGAATTCCCTCCAAAACCAATTGATGTCACTTCCTGTAAATGGCTTTTATGGAATTGTAGTCTTTTGAGGGCAAAAAGGAAACATTCTAACAGGGTGGAAAGTTACTACTGGGACATGTATAATATCAAGAAAATATCAAATAAAAAAATAGTTTCAACAGATTCAGTTTCATAATAAAATAAGGTTTAGTCCAGTCAATCAAATTATTGAAGAAATTTCTTTTTTAATTTAATTTTATTGTTTAAACTTATTGAGGAAATATTTTACACTGCACTGCGGACACAATAAAATTGACCATCTATGTCACCAAAAAGGTGTGTAAAGTACAAAATAATATTTTAAATGCATTTCATTTATATTTGAATGATGGCAAACATCTAAGTGTATAATTAAAATACTTTGTTGTAAATATTTGGCACATTTTAGAAACAAATCAGGGTAAGAGAAACATGTGGACATGAATGTTGCCCCAAAAAAGAATCACCCAAATATGGTTTAAAAAATTTCCATCTACCTTGTATTTCCTTTAGGCTTTAATCAGGGCAGCTAACAAGGTGAAGGGGTGTGCTGTTGCCTCCCTCTAGTGGCGTAGATAATTACATTAAATCAAAAATGCCAGTCTTTATTATTTATTATTAATTCTGGCATTAGGGTAATAAAAATATTATTATTATTATTATTATTATTATTATTAATACTACTAATAATAATGTGCCTGTGCAAATTAAAATTTCTTGGAATCTTCTGTAAAACCCCAGATATATTTTTCAGTGAGTACCGTTATCTGTACAGCCAAAATGAATAAAAACTACAAAACTCATGTGCTCTTTACATAAATTGAGCAAAAAATATTCCTCCTCCAGTCAAACATGTTAAGTACATTTTCTCCTCATCTCTCATTATGTCACAATAACAACAACTTTTATGAAGAACATGTTTTGTAATATTGTGAACACTAGTACACAATCTGATTAGCAAACATAATTGTAACATACTTTCATAAAGTCCTTTGTTGAAGAGAAAAAGTGCTAAAAATGTAGTTTTGCATCAAACAAAACACTATCAGAGACACAAGTCATGTAGCTTGTTGTGGTGAAGTACTCTCTGAACATGTGCAGCATCTCTGGGAGTGATTGACAAGAACAGTTACTTTGAAATCATTTATTTTAGATTTCCTGGATATGGGGTGTAATTGGATAGACCCAGAAGATGGAGGATGAGAGGCTATATGTTGACAGAAGACTAACATGTATACATAACCACAGGCTCATTCAAATAAGAACATACTGTACTGATGAACAACACAGCTACGCTGTAGTAATTCACCACATCAGTGAGATGGTTACGCTGCTCCAACATAGCTTATGTCTTAATACACTGCATCTTTCCCACCCTCTAACCCAAAAATGCACCAGGAATGTTACATGTAATATACATAACTAAACCTAACTCTTTACACTTATTGACACTTTTTGACCCACTTAAAGGGACATTTAAAAGATGACACACTGCCCCACAGTGTGCCCTTGTAAAGGTCTCAGTTGTTGTTATTTGCATCACTCTTGCTTTTAATCTGACATTGAGATATGCAATTGTTTATTATATTTTTTACATAAAACCTGAAGGGATTAAAAGTCATGCAGGTTACAGTTGAGCCTGACAGCTGTGAAAAAATGCATGGTGACATGAATGAACCAAACCAGTGAGTTGTTATTTTATTTTTAATTTTTTGCCCATGCTCTTGGACTACCATCGCTTGTGAAAATGAACAAATAATGTTTATTTTAGGTATGAGAAAACAAGTACTGGGTAAGTTTTGTTGTAAATACTGTCGTGTCTGCATCTAGAATAAACACCTGAGCACTGTGGACCCTTTTATCCATCTTCCATCCATCCTCTTAAAGAATAAAAAAAGACCATGTCATAGCAACATGTGTAATAAAATACAAAACTGCATGACTGTACCAAAAGTCTCTACTTGATACTTTGACCACTGCTTGTTCTGCCATGTGATCCTACTTGGACAGGTGTGACCTTTGAGTTGTTGAATGTAAAACAGCTGCAAGTAAAAAATAATAATTCTATTACACTTAAGAAACAAACAAAGTGCAAATCATATCCATCAAATAAAGTATGGGTCAGTCAAGGAGCTTTGCATATTCTTGTTATTTGAGGGTTCTGGCACAAAAAGTGCAAATCTGTAGGTTGGAAGACAATTTTTGGTAAATAATAATAATAATAATAATAATAATAATAATAAATTGTGACAGCATAATGAAAACAAAATACACATGTAAATATCCATCATTACATAATCTTTACCTGCTTAGGACTGGGCCAATCTCCAAATATGTGAAAAATTGGCACCAGTAACACAGTGCAACCCAATGTTATTGGTCCATGCTGTTAGTAAAAAGGGAAAATATATAACAAGACAAAAGTTAAAACAAATGTGGGAGTGTGCGACGTGCCAACTCTAAAGCTTCCAAACAAATGTCCATTCCAAATCAATCGCTGTCGCTCAGAGGGTCAATTATTTCCTGAAGGAGCAAGCACTCACGCTCTTTTTGGCCTCCCTCGGTTTCCTTACTTTAATAAAGAAATACGTAAAAATGGTCCGAGCCTCCTCTGCTCTTTAAGACATAACAACTGGCGACGAGGATATATTTTTCCTTCTTCTTTTTGGGGAGAGACGACGTCAAGTGTCAGTACTAGTGAGTACAATGGCTCAAGTTGGCAAAATAGATGACTTCAGACCAGAGGCTGAGCCGTGGACAGCTTATATCGAGCGGCTAGAGCAGTACCTGGAAGCTAACGACATTGACGAAGAAAAGCACGTGGCGGTGTTGCTAAGTGTAATGGGTGCTCAAGCATACGGACTTTTACGAAACTTGGTACAGCCTGAAAAACCAAAAGACAAGACTTTTGGCGAAATTGTGAACATTTTGAAAGAACACTATGAACCCAAGCCCTTATTAGTTGCTGAACGTTTCCGTTTTAATCGATGCAACCAGAAGGCGAGTCAGACTGTCGCCCAGTATGTCGCAGAGCTCAAACAACAAGCAGCTAACTGTGATTTTGGTGCGTCGCTGGATTCTGCACTGAGGGATCGGTTCGTAAGTGGAATAAAAAACGAAGCGTGCCAGAGGAGGTTACTTTCAGAGGACCGGCTGACCTTTGCAAAAGCTGTGGAAATTGCACTCAACATGGAGACTGCAGACAGAGACACTCGAGAGCTGAGAGGCGCTGGAGGTGAATGGGCTAGTGAGGCAAACATTCACAAGGTGAGGCCAATAAAAACAAATATGTGCTACAGATGCAAAGGAAAAAATCACAATGCAAATGAATGTCATTTCAAAGAGACTAAATGCCATAATTGTGGAAAGATTGGACACATAAAGAAAGCATGTCGGGCTAAAGTACAAAAGAGTCATGAAAAAACTGTGCCAAACAGGAGCAGCAGAGAGACAAAGTATGTGACAGCTGAGGCAGACCCCGAAGAGGAGTTAGCCATTTTGACTGTTAATACTGAGGATGAGGAACGATATAAAGCAACATTTGCAATTGACAATGTTGATTTAGAAATGGAAATTGACACAGGAGCGGCAAAGAGTGTCATTTCACATCCTACATACTTAAAGAAGTTCTCTCACCTGCCCTTGCAGCCAGCTAAAGTGAAACTCAAAGCTTACAATGGTGGGTGTATTGGTGTTTTGGGACAGTTTGTAGCAAAAGTGGAGTATGAAGGCCAAGTCATAGATTTGCCACTGTTGGTTGTTAAAGGACATGGTGCTTCACTATGTGGAAGGAACTGGTTGACAAAACTCCGGCTTAACTGGCAGCAGATTAAGTACATGGGCGAGTTACAACACACATCGCTCGATGCGCTTTTGGATGTTTACAGTGATGTATTCAAAGACGAGTTGGGCACATTGAAAGACATTAAAGCCACCATCGTGGTCAAACCTGAGGTGCCGCCTAAATTTTGTAAACACAGGCCCCTCCCATTCGCGATGAAGGAAAGGGTGGAAAAAGAACTTGAAAGACTGGAACAATGTAACATCATTACACCTGTGAGACACAGCGAGTGGGCAGCACCGATAGTGCCGGTGCTAAAGAGGGATGCTTCCATCCGCTTATGTGGGGATTACAAAGTGTCGGTGAACCAAGCCCTTGAAGCCGACACATACCCTCTTCCACGTTTGGAGGAACTTCTGGCGACACTCAGTGGGGGAAAGTGCTTCTCGAAGATAGATCTGGCAGCAGCCTATCAGCAAGTGCTGTTGGAGGAGGATTCTAAGAAGTACACAACTATCAATACTCATAAAGGACTGTTTGTGTACAACAGGCTTCCTTTTGGAGTCAGCTCAGCTCCATCTATTTTTCAACGCATTATGGAAAACATAATGAAGGGGTTACCAGTGGTGGTCTACCTGGATGACTTGCTCATCACTGGTCGCTCAAAAGCAGAACATCTTTGCAACCTGGAAAAGGTTCTGCGACGCCTTCAGGAAAATGGCCTGCGAGTGAAGCGTTCAAAGTGTGAATTTAACAAGCCAAAAATTGAATATCTGGGACACGTCCTGGATGAACAGGGTGTCCACCCTTCAGAAGAAAAGGTGAGGGCGATACAAGATGCTCCCGCCCCTACAAATGTGAAGGAACTTCAAGCATTCCTGGGACTTTTTAACTACTATGGAAGATTTGTGCCAATGCAAAGCACGGCCCTAGCTCCACTTTATAAGTTACTGAAAGACAGTGTGACGTGGAGATGGACTGAACCAGAGCAGACAGCGTTCAACAGGTGCAAAGGTCTGCTGACGAGTGATCGAGTCCTGGCACACTATGACTCCAACTTGCCACTCACTTTGGCATGTGATGCTTCTGCATATGGCATCGGTGCAGTCATACAACACACAATGCCAAGCGGGGAGGAGAGACCGATTGCATATGCCTCCCGAACGCTGTCCCCAGCAGAAAAAAAGTACTCCCAAATAGAGAAAGAAGCTCTGGGACTGATTTATGGAGTGAAAAAGTTTCATCAGTACTTATGGGGGAGGCATTTCATTTTAGCAACAGACCATCGCCCCCTGGTGACGCTCTTTGGTGAGCACAAGAACCTACCTACCTTGGCTGCAGCACGCATTCAAAGGTGGGCTATCATATTGTCAGCATATGATTACCACATTGTTTTCAAGAAATCAGCTGAACACAACAATGCAGATGGGCTCTCTCGTTGCCCCCTGCCAGAAACAAGCGACACTGGAACAGCATCAAGCTCAGCAGCAGTACATTCACTGCTAACTGAACATTTGGAAGGAGCTCCACTGAATGCGACCCAGGTCGCCCGGGCCACACGTACAGACATGGACTTGTCAAGGGTCTACCAGTATGTCATGGAAGGTTGGCCTACTATCATAGATGAGAGTTTAAAGGCTTATCACAACAAAAGAAATGAGCTTTCAACTGAGATGGGTTGTGTTTTATGGGGAACCAGAGTGATTATTCCCTCAAAAATGAGAAAGGCTGTGTTAAATGAGATCCACTCTGGTCATCAAGGAATGGTAAAATCCAAGGCTTTAGCTCGCAAATATGTCTGGTGGCCGAATCTGGATCATGACCTGGAACAGGTCTGCAAAACATGTGACACATGTCAGCTGGAACAGAAGATGCCGCAGCAGGTTCCACTGCATCCCTGGGAGTTTCCGGGTGAATCCTGGAAAAGACTACATATAGACTTTGCTGGACCTTTCCTCAGTAACATGTTCATGATCGTGGTCGACTCATATTCAAAGTGGTTGGAGGTGTTTCGTATGCCACACATTACAACACAGGCCACAGTGACAAGGCTAAAGAGACTGTTTGCATCATATGGACTTCCTGAGCAAATAGTCACAGACAATGCTACCACTTTCACTTCTGCGGAGTTCCAAACGTTTGTGACGCAAAATGGCATTTTGCACACAACAAGTGCGCCGGGACATCCTGCCACAAACGGGTTGGCTGAGAGGTATGTGCAGACGTTCAAGGTGGGCATGAAAAAACTGGCACACCACCCCGGCAACGTTGATGACAAACTTTCTTCGTTTCTGCTACGGTACCGTGTGACACCAAATTGCACGACGGGTCAGTCTCCTGCAGAATTGTTCCTACACAGACACATTCGTACCAGATTGGATTTCATCAAACCAAACACCAAGGAGACAGTTCGGAGAAAACAGTATCGACAAAAAGCCCAGCATGACTTCACAGCTGTGGATCGCTCCTTCTCTGTGGATGATGCTGTGTATCTTCGCAACACAGGGGGAGGGACTCACAAGTGGATACCTGGACAGGTTGTAAGACGAACTGGTCCGGTCTCTTATGAAGTTAAAGAGCGCTACTCGGACACTGTGCACAGGCGACATGGGGATCAGCTTCGTGCAAAAGCTGTAGTTGAACCAGATACAGATGACCCTGAAACACCAGCACAAGAGCAAAGTGATGTAAAAGTTGCACCTGAACAAAGTGCTCTGGACTCTGGGATACAACTCCCTGTTCCCTCAGATTCCCAAGTGGTGGTGAGGCGTTCAACACGACCTCGGAAGACACCAAGACGATATCTTGAATAGCTTTGTGTTTATCTAGGCATGACGGTTATGCATGTTATGTTCTATTATTATTCTTGTTACATTAAGGGGTACATCTGAGTTAGATGCAAAAATAATAATAATATTGTCTGATTATTAAGTAAGTACATTTTTGGGAAATTGTTCAGTTCTACAGGGAAATGCATTTAAGTTGGAATAAGTGACCTTAGTATATTTTAGTTGATATAGATCAAGATGTTAGCTCCATTTTTAAAAGGGGATGATGTGGTGTATTTACCCCCATGGTTTTCTGGAGTTGGTACAGTCCAAGTTCAGTGAGATGCGCAAGCACTCACGCTCTTTTTGGCCTCCCTCGGTTTCCTTACTTTAATAAAGAAATACGTAAAAATGGTCCGAGCCTCCTCTGCTCTTTAAGACATAACATTCATAAAAGTTGTTGTTATTGTGACATAATGAGAGATGAGGAGAAAATGTACTTAACATGTTTGACTGGAGGAGGAATATTTTTTGCTCAATTTATGTAAAGAGCACATGAGTTTTGTAGTTTTTATTCATTTTGGCTGTACAGATAACGGTACTCACTGAAAAATATATCTGGGTTTTTACAGAAGATTCCAAGGAATTTTAATTTGCACAGGCACATTATTATTAGTAGTATTAATAATAATAATAATAATAATAATAATAAATAAATAAATAAATAAATAAAAGACTGGCATTTTTGTAATTATCTACGCCACTAGAGGGAGGCAACAGTACACCCCTTCACCTTGTTAGCTGCCCTGATTAAAGCCTAAAGGAATACGAGGTAGATGGAAATTTTTTAAACCATATTTATTGAAACCACTAATATTGAAAGAACAACAGTTTTGTAATTAATATCTAATAAACACTTTGATCAGACATGACCTACTTCAAGAATTTTTTAAGGGCGAAGAGAACAGGCAATAGCAACACGGACCAACAGCAAGGACCAACGACATGAACTACATATGCAATGATCACATATGCAATGATCACATATGCAATGAACACATATGCAATGAGCACATATGCAGCGAACGCATATGCAACATAGACATATGCAACATAGACATATGCAACATAGACATATGCAACATCTACATGCAGCAAAGACCAACTACATGTACCAACGACACAAATGACTTCTGCTCATTTTTGAAACAAATGGAACCTCATAAGAAAACACATTTAGAAGATGGCACCTTGATTTGATTTTGTTTTATAACACTACATTTTTACTATTTTATTTGCATTTTATTGTTGCACCTTTTTTAAATTTTGTTTAAAACGGGTGTCTCTTGAAAATGAGTCCTCGTGACTCAATGAGACTAACGTATATAAAGGTTGAGTGAAAAAACAAAAAACAAACCTAAAACTCCAGTGTGTCACATTTCATTTACCCTTTATTTATAGTCTCATTGACATTGAGTCACTAGAACTCTTTTTCAAGAGAGACCTGTTTTTGGGAGCAGATGGTGGGGGTTAAGGGCCTTGCTCAGAGGTCCAGAGTGGGGCGTATGAGGGTGGAGGCAGGTGTGGGTGTTTCACCTTTTTCTACCCACATTTTTGATGTTGACTGTACTGGGAGTTGAACATGCAACTTTCTGATCACAGCAGCGTCTCTGCACCACCTCCCCATTTCATTGGCACTAACGTTACGTTAGTTTTAATTTCTCTCATTTTATAACAATGACGCTTTATCGGACAGCGGTACGGATGTGCTAGATAGCCTTCCCAAAATTATTCACATTGAAACGAGTGACACTGTAAATTAACGTTAATATACAATTCACTGATGTCAGCTAATTAGCATTACATTATGCTGACAAGCTTTCCGTTACAGATAAAGTTATGTTGGAAAATGTAACGGATTACAATAATGTTGCTAATTTTTTTGTTGTTGTTGCAAAATCAAGTTTAACTTGCACAGCATATTACAAAGTATATCGTTGGCAGGTAACACTTACCTCAAAACTAACGGTGTCCATGTCCAACATTAACCATTCCTTCCTTGAGGGGAAAGATTTAACTGTCGTCCCCCACCACCACCACCACTATCGTCTGTCGAAATTGTGAGTGGCCAAATGACGCACTCCACCAAAGATGTTTTATTGTCGACAGAAGCCTTGTTTCTTGAAATCCAGTCAATGGGAAATTATGCCATCTAACCTGCCACGGGTCTAACCCTGCCCCCCGAAAACAAAAACTCTTCGGATCTACACGATTCACGTAAATTATATATTTTGCTTTGAAAACTGCCATTTTCGCAGAAAGGTGACTAGTTTGCAGGTATGACTATACATTGTTGGCCATTTTAGTTAGTTTCTGTTGCTATTTATATCTATATTTTCCTGTCCACTGTGCTTTTTGTTTCTATTGTACAGCACTTTGGTTGGCCTTGTTGCTGTTTGAAGTGCTCTATAAATAAATTGGTATGGTACTAATTTGGAAATCTAACAAGCTAGTTGGGATTAGAAACATGACCTTGTAATCTTGTGCACTGCATGAGAAACAAAACGTTTCTGGGTGTAATCTGGCCTGCATGGCCTAATTAATAATAATGATTCACCTGGAGTTCAGGGCAGTTGTTGTTTTGAACTTTAGTGGTTAAACACCTTTAGATGGAAAGGAACCAGTGTTAGCTGTGCCTAGGCCATCAGCCAACCTCATCATTCACAGTGATGTTGAAATCACCTCCTAAAATTACCTTAATGTCGGTCGTGAAGCACATAAAAGCTGTTCCTATGTGGTGGATCTTCTTACTTAGGGTAAGAAGGTACACATGCACCAAGACACATTCAGCACCTGCAGCCCATACACCTCTCACCCTCACGAGCAGCAGAGTCAGCTTCACCCCTCACTGAAAAGGCGAGCGAGCAACTCGGATCCAAGATAGGTCAGTGGGTGGCGAGACAGAGCAGGCCTGATGTCATGTTTGATGCTAGTAATTTAGCATCTAGTCTCAAACAGGCTACAGTACAGACCATCAGTGAAGCAAATAGAGTTGTGTGTAAGCTCAAGTCAGTTGAACTGAGTTTTCAACACCTTGGAGAAAACAGTAACTTAAAAATGGTTACATAACTTACATTCACAGATGCATCTTTTGGAAATCTTTCAGATGGGGGCACTCAGGGTGGGCACCACATTGTTTTAATGGGTGACAACGGGCGGTTCTCTCCCATTTCATGGCAGTCAAAGAGAATTAAGAGAATTGTCAGAAGTACACTTGCAGGTGAAACACTATAATAATAATAATAAACTTTATTTGTATAACACCTTCCTACAATGCCTATGTCTGAGGGGATTGATAATGCCATTTTTCTTTCCACACTGTTTTCTGAACTCAATGCTGGTAGTACTACTTGTCCTCCACATAGTCTGTGTCACTGATAATTTCTCTCTTGTTGATGCACTGAAGTCAACTAAGTTTGTTGCAATTAAAGAACTGATTCAAACTATGAAAGTTCATCAAGTGTTGTGGTCTCAAACAAAAGACCAGCTCGCAGACTGTTTGACAAAAAAGGGAGCATCTACAACCTCACTACTTAAGGCTCTTTATGAAGGACGTTGGATTGTTCAGCAAATTAATTCAAGGGTTGTTTCATACTTGTTCACGTTAAAAATTGTTCCAAAGAAGAAATAAATCCTTAATGGCTGTGCTTTACCATGAGTTATACAAGTTTTTCTTTTTAAAGAAAAGTGGGAGATTGTTAATCCTTTGTTTTGCTTAGTTTACAATCCGCTAGGGGCCCTGTCATGCCAGTAGCGCATGTTTTACACTCTTCTTCGGTGGTGTCGGTGACTCTGTTGGAGGGAAACACGGTGGAATAAAGTTCTGTTCGATCTAAAAGAAGAAGTTATTTTTATTGACTAACAGCTTGACAGATTTTAGAAAAAAAAAAAAAACAATAGTGCAGTTTATCCTTTAGAATACATCCACAGGCTTTCTGAAGGTTCTTCAAAGTTTAACATTTTCATTCTTTATTTTTTCTATCATTACGCTATGACACACTTAGCGGGTGCTGGTGCAGGATTGACAAAATCATCTAGAAGATCTGCACTCCTGTACTGAATCAGGTACTCTGGGTAGATCTGGTACTTCTCAAACACCACAAATATTGAGGGGTTTAGGACATTGTCCACACAGCTATCGTAGAAGTTTACGTCTCCGCCATCTTTAGATGGGGGCCTGACGTAGCTGGAGGCTCCTTTGGTGTAGCTTCCCACCAGCACCCGGGAGACGAACATGGTTCTGACAACAGTGTTGCCGGTGTAGGAGTGGGAATAAGTTGCATCCCGGGCAAAGTAACTACCTGGAAATAAAAGCACAAAATTGACTGAGAAAACATGTCAAAATCCATTGAAACAAGCAGCAAGTTCTACAGCCGAAGACCACGTGAGGCTCCCTTAGGAAGTAAGAGGTTAGTCAATTGTCATAGATAATGTTAGAATTAAAGATGTAAACAAAATTACTTTTATCCATTTCATCCATGCTATACTTACTCAGTCTTGAATCCAAATAATTTTAATTTTCTGGATTGTGGTATATTTGGTTATTGAATATACAGTAGTTCAGTTTGCTTATATTCTATCCTCCAGTTCAGTTTTAATTTGTAAGTTAATTAAATAATTTCTGCATGTTTTACAAATTGAATCTAGCAACATGTTAACTGATTGAAGTACCGGTACTGTATCTAGTACAGTACATTTTCTGCAACCTATTTAGTTCAAGTTCAATTTGAATAGTCATTTGCTGCAAGCAGGAAAATAAAAGCAGAAAGCAGAAGAAATGTGTAAAAAATAAAACAAAAGTCTGAAATAGACAGACAGTGAATAGATTACAAAAAAAATCTTCCAATGAGAAGAAAAAAGCTCAAATTAGCAAAAGAAATGTAGTTGACAGCTAAAAAGCAGAAATTTGCAGAAAGCGCTGAAAGGAGCATAAACAGTAGAAATTATTCGGAAGAATCACGAATGGTGGAAACTAGCTTAAAAAAAATAGCAGAAGAATATCCCCATCCCCACCTATTAAAAAAATTATACATTTATTTTTTCATTTTCTGAAAAGCTGAAATAAGCAGAGAGAAACTGAAAAAAGAACAAAAGCTGAAATGAGCAATAAAAGGTTGCAAATGGCACCAGGATGTGGAGAGAGCTCCATTCATTTTCAATTAGAAAAGCATGGCAGAAAAAGATCAATATTTTAAGAAGTGAAAATTGCACAAACACCAAAAGTCACAGCAGGAATGTCCTGAAGGAGCTGAACAATTTGATGTATAAATTGTTGGAATAGCACAAAAATTGCAGAATGAATTTTGTGCTAAAAAAAACTGATCAGTGGGGATGATTTATAAACATTCATACAATAAGTGTAATACTGTAGTGATTTTTCATGCATGCATGCACTCAATCAAAATTTTGACTTCAAGGAGCGTTTCAGTTGATTTCTCGAACTTGAAACTCAAATTCTGACTTCAAAGTACAAATGAAACACACCATTAGAGCAAACGGTGAAGCACATTCTCTCTGTGGTTTAATGCAGCTCACAGTTTATTCTCAAACCACAGAGCTCATATTTAACTTCCTTGACTCACCTTTGCCATAAACTGTCCCATGAGTCCCACAGATCCTCCAGTCAAAGTTTTTGTGGCAGATGGCTTTAACATGGTTGGAGTCGGTGCCGTGAAAAAGTTGTCTTTCTGTCACGTCACTTCCACCATTGTTGTTCTTCATCAGATTCTTCTGCCTTCAGTTAAGAGACACACTTTAATCAAAAACAGTCCCGTTCATACATTTGCTAATGTTAGGTTTGAGCTTTTGTAGTGGAAAACTATAAAATGTTGTAAAAGTGTTTTTAAAAAGGTTAAAAATGTGACAATTGAAACACATTCAAATTGAAAACCGTAAAAAAAAAAAAAAAAACTTGCGTACCACTGGAAGATT
The DNA here is from genome assembly GCA_038048925.1 of Garcialebias charrua. Taxonomy (NCBI): domain Eukaryota; kingdom Metazoa; phylum Chordata; class Actinopteri; order Cyprinodontiformes; family Rivulidae; genus Garcialebias; species Garcialebias charrua. The sequence goes on from JBBPBX010018098.1 coordinate 26,026, forward strand.
TCCCACAGTGCTTTATTTTGGACCCGTTCAATCGTGATGATATTAAAGCCGTGCATGGTTGAACAAAAAAGAGCTTTCACCTTTTGATATTCACCTGAAGTGCGATTGAGGGCGACTTGCTAAAAAAAACAAGACACAAAACAGGAAACATTTCAGTCACCTACAGAATTATTATTATTGTTTTATTTGTAATCTTTTGGATGGAGCACACAATTTTTTTCCTTGCTCGCTATCGTGCAAGATGGACGCCTTTCTTCCCTCTCCTGTCCTCCTCCTGCTTTTTTGCTCTGTCTTGTGTATCGAGATCCTATTTACGCATCTTCCGAAATAAAAACTACTGTCATGGATCTGGTCAGATGGACTTTCAACGCAATCGATAAAATCTTTTCAACAAAGGGACAGGGTCCTGGAGAGCCCTCATGCCCCACTGAGACACATGCTGCAGGATACGTCTAGAAGCTGACGTGTCTTTCAGTTCTGTCTCAGGAAGACACTGAAGATGTTTATATAATTGGAATCATGATGGCAGGGTTTCTGCTTTTTGGCACCTGCGGATACCTATGCTATCGGCTATTGAAGACGACGGCGGCAGCAGTTTTGGCAATGGCAAAACTTGAATCTGTGTGGTTTAGTTCGCGCTTCAAACACTCAAAATCAGCTGATTTACGAGCTAAACCCTAAGATGGAAGCGATTTGTGTGAATCGCAGGCCACATGCGGCTTCTGGGATTCGCCAGCATGTTGGGGAGGACCTTGGCGGGAGCTCATAAGCACGGACCAATGGAATGTCCACATATCTGACCATTTCGGATCGAAAGTACCAGCAGGACTCAAGGCTGACGAGAAATAACAGTCTACCTGAAAATAAAGAACAATCAACAAAGAACTTCTGTGAATGTTTATCAGAGCTGTACTGGCTGACACCAACATCTTTTCAGGACTATGGCCTATCTGAAAGTGCTTCATAGACTAATCTCACTGTCTTGCCGTCAAATGCATTTGTAATGTGTCTATAAATGTGCTTGCTGGTAGTTTTTTATGCCTTAAATCGTGTCCTTGTAAGGACAAGATGTGAAGAGAGCTTTTTGTAATAGTACTATCCTCTCCTCATGGCCTTTTCCATCTTTCGGACGACTGTACGAACATAATCTCACTGTATCTCGGTACAATGATAATAAAGCTTATTCTGGCAATAAAATATTACTGTACTTTGCCAGGGACCAACAGAAACTGACCCCCAACGAGTAAGAAAAATGTTAAACTGGTCGATCATCATGCAACCCCCTTGCAAAAACACATCTAAAAAATTGTGTGTATCAGTTGCTTTTATATAAAAGTGGGGCTGCTGCCAAGGTGGGTGCAAAGCAGGCCAAGGCAAGTTTATATGGGCGAAAGTGGTACAGGGAGATTTCTGGAATAAAGCTACTTCTTTTTACCCATAAAGCACAAAGTGACCAAAGCTACAAAAGAATGATTTGGCAGAAAGAGAGAAACTGACTTGGAGCTGCCACCATGCTTCTATCCACTAAAGTCAACGGTCAACCGTTTGGTGAGCCACAGGGTAAAAAGACAGAACAGGAAAAAGGAAACTCCATTATGTTTTTTAAAATATTGTGTACTGTATTTATATTCATAATACCGAAAATCCTGTTTGAGAAATCTGTGTCTTGTCCCAGTTGTCTGGCACAGAAGTGAAATTTGAAGGCTTTCTGCAGAAAAAAAAAAAAGTTTAGGATTAGTCTCATTGTGACTTGGACTGGGGAAAAGAAAATATTAAAAGGCCAAAAACGTATTTGAGACCATTGTAAAGATGTATATTAGCTTTAATACGGGCGGCCGTGGTGTAGTGGTAATGGCAGTCGTCCCCCGATCGGAAGGTTGGAGGTTCGAATCCCGGTTACTCACACCATGTGTCGTTGTGTCCCTGGGCAAGACACTTAACCCCGAGTTGCTCCCGGTAGGACTGGAAGGCGCCTTGCATGGCAGTCGCCGCTACCGGTGTATGAATGTGTGTATGAATGGGTGGATGGTTGGTATTGTAAAGCGCTTTGGGGTCCCTCACAGGGGGCTGGAAAGCGCTATATAAATAAGCTCCATTTACCATTTACCACTTAAAACTTCTGTTTCAAATCATTCATTATGTTGCTTTTTTATAATTGATGGTCACTTTTCACCATGTACTGTATGTATACTGACTGAGTGATAATGAGAATATTTAACAATTTGTTTTATGAAGCAAAAATTATACAACATGTTATGAAATAAAACAATCCAATGTACCACTGGAACTCTGTAGAACATCATAATGAAAAGTTAAAGTCAAGGCTACACAGGAGATAAAATAACTGTAATCTATACAAGATGTTTCATTTATTCATGTACCTCACTTTCTTGGTTTTGACATCTTCAGCAGAGACAAACCGAGGACGCCTGCTAACAAGTTTCTTAGTGCCGTAGTGCTTGTTTGTTTGAATCATATCTAGGAGAAAATGCATACCGGTATTGTTTTTATTTTTAATCAAATACAGAACATCGGTTATAGATGGTTTGCTTACCCTGGAAACTCAGTGAATATGACTGTGAGCCTGCGGTAAAATCCACAGTTTTATCGTTGTCCAGAAACCCCTGCTCGAGCTTTGAACTGCTGACATCTGCTGATCCGTGTCCTTGGCTCTGCAACACGTGAACAAGTCAGCACTTTGACAATAAATTAGAACTGCAGTTTTCACACTATCAACTTGAAATTAAAAGAAAATATGTGTTTAAACTAAACCCAGGTTGAACAAAGATTTAATTTCTAGATGAAATTGGAAGGTTTTGCCGTTTCTGACCCATTTGTTTTACCAAAGCCAAATAATGTAAATTTACTCACAAATGCAACCAAATGACTAATTTGAAAATTGTATGAAATTTGTCGAACAAGCTTGTTTTGATCCAGATTTTCTTCAAAATCACATGTATATTTTATTTTAATATTTGAAATTTACAAAGTAGAAATATAATTTTTTTGTATTCATATAATCTTCTTACCCGCTATGCAGATGATGTGTTGATCTTTATTAATGATCCCTTCAATGGCTGTGTTAGCCTACTGCAAGTATTTAGCTTAAAAGTCTTTCTACTTTTAAAGTTAATTATTAAAGGCAGTTCAAATGATTATAAAAGGCAGAAAACTAGTCAGAAATAAATGTTCAAAGCAGTGTATAGAATAAGTTTAAAAGAGCAAGGACAATTTTATTTCTCAAAGAATATTTAAGTATGTTGTGATTAATGGCAATGCTAAATTTGCATCTTTTAAAAAAAGGTTAACCTTGATCATTTTTGACTCAGACATTAGCTACAGTGTAAAAGGATTTGATTTAGTGTGCCAATAACACCCATTAAGACTCCCCCATGTTAAACAGTACAGATTTTTACTGTTCTGATTAACTAGACTAATGAAAAGTCCCATCACTGTTGAACCTTGTATCCCTACAGTTGTAAGCAGTGATGAGCTCAAGAGATTCTTTATAAATAAAATTTCAACTGGAGAGAAAATCCATACCATCCTTCCTCCTACAGTATTGCCTCTGATTATCTGTCAGATGAGGCAACTTTAGAAATGTCACTAGAACCTGATTTATGTTTGGATTGTTTAGTATGGTTGAGCTCTCTGAATTGTCAAAAATAATAGCTTCATCCAAACCATCCACATGTCTGTTAGATCCCATCCCAACGAGACTGTTAAAGAGGTATTTCCCCTAATTAATATCCCCATTTTGGATCTGCTTAATTCGTCTCTGAGTGATTATGTACCACATCGCTTTAAGATTGCTGTAATTAAACCTTTACTTAAGAAACCTAATCTTCATTCAGGAAAACTGGCCAATTATAGATCTACATCTGATCTAATTTTCATCTGAAAAATGATTGAGGAAATAGTTGTAGGTCAGTTGCATGAACTTCTGCAAATAAATAATCTGTTTGAAGAGTTTCAGTCAGGGTTTAGATCTCATCATTGCACTGAAACAGTACTGGTGAAAGTTATCAGTGATATTCTCATGGCCTCAGACAATGTCTATACTGGTCCTGTTAGACCTCAGTGCTGCATTTGATACAGTTGATCATAATATTCTACTACAGAGGCTTGAATATGATATTGGGATTATAGGAATGGCTCTAAAATGGTTGATCATAATATTCTACTACAGAGGCTTGAATATGATATTGGGATTATAGGAATGGCTCTAAAATGGTTTAAAATCACATTTTTGACAGAGTACAAAAAATCACATTTTTGACAGAGTACAGTTTGTAAATGTATATATATTTTTTTTTTTAATACACCAAAGTCAGTTATGGGTTCCCTCAGGGTTCAGTGCGTGGACCAATACTCTTTACATTATCTATTCTTCCATTAAGTAGTTATTAAACAGCATGGGATACAGTTTCATTGGCCCTCATGCACGAACCGTTCGTACGCACAGATTTGTTCTTAAACTGTGCGTACGAGTGATTTAGGATCATTTGTGGCATCCAACAATGTTTTCGTATCCTAGGATTTTTTTCAGATACGAACAAAATCTACGTGTGGTCCTGACCTGTCGTATATTTTACGAGCAGACAGTCTGCTGTTATCCAGATGGATTTCCTTCACTAATAACTCATACTTCGTTATTTAGAAAATATTCTGAGTTTAAAATAAATTATATGCAACGACACAGATTGGTTAAATTAAAATAAAGCGGCTTCAAACCCCCCGCCCCGCGTCGACCGACCACCGTGCGCCTCCCGCCGACACACACACACACACTGCGCCGCTGCAGAGGGAGGGGAAGAAACCCCCCACGCGTGCCCCCCCCGCCACGCGCGGGGGTTATCACAGCTGACACACACACACACACACACACACAGCGCCGCTGCAGAGAGGGGAAAAAAAAGCGAAACCAGCTTATACAGTCGGTTTCATGTCATTTGTAATATAACTCTGCCTGTTGCCTGTGGGCGCACAGATGTCATCTGTATTCTGTGTGGGTCTGCGCTCAGATCCGGGGCTGAACTATGATCAAAGGCGAGTCAATTTAATTCGCCAAACGCGTTTGTGTGTTGTCTGATGCATAAAAGCCGGACCGACCTGTCTTAATGAATGGACACTTCCTGCTCGCGGTGGCAGAAACCTATATCCTTATATGGTGTTTTGAGGGGTGGGAATTATGTAAATAACCTCTCGCGTGCACGAGCAGGTGAATAGAACAGGTGGGATTCATAATTATTTACGCAGCTCATATACACACACTTTTCCTGTGGATAGAAGAGTTTGTTGAATCTGACGTGGCATGTTCGTACGAACGCTTCGTACGAACAAAAGTAGGAGAAATTTAGGATAAAAATACGAACATTTTCATGAATGAGGGCCATTGATTCTGATGTGAACAGCTGGATCATTCTATCATTGATTCTGATGTGAAGACGGTGGATCATTCTATCATTGATTCTGATATGATGGTTGGATCATTCTATCATGATTCTGATGTGAAGACGGTTGGATCATTCTATCATTGATTCTGATATGATTGATTTTGATGTGAAGACGGTTGGATCATTCTATCATTGATTCTGATATGATTGTTGGATCATTCTATCATTGATTCTGATGTGAAGACGGTTGGATCATTCTATCATTGATTTTGATGTGAAGACGGTTGGATCATTCTATCATTGATTCTGATGTGAAGACGGTTGGATCATTTTATCATTGATTCTGATGTGAAGACGGTTGGATCATTCTGTCATTATTGATTCTGATGTGAACAGCTGGATCATTCTGTCATTATTGATTCTGATGTGGAAAGGTCAAAAGAATGTCAAACTCTTGTTGATGAACCTGCAACCAAGAAACAATATCAGATCTGACTCGAGTTAATGCTAAAAGTGGCCCGTGGCTCAAAGTTTTAAAATTTTGTCTCCTTTTGGTAATAGAGTTCGACACCCCTTCTAGGTAGATTTTAGTTGTGCATGTTTAATTTCAGCTTTTCTTTTGTGTCTTTATACAGCAGTCCTTCAAACTAAAACAGCTGTTTGTCAGAGCAGTCATGATGCATTTTTACTAAGTAAAGGAACATGTTTTGTCACATTTGGAAAGATAAAGATGTTTGCTTGTTGTTGCAGGTTTCGCCCTCAGCCACGTGGTGCGCTACCATGACGTGAAGCGCCAGTACCACTGCAAGGAGTGCCGTCGGAGCTTCTTCCTGCCCAGCCAGCTGCACCACCACACCGGGATCATGCACAGACCCGGGCGCTTCGCCTGCCCCTTCTGCTGGTTCCGCTCCGAGTACATGGGAGGCTTCCAGAGGCACTGCAGTGGCTGCAGCGCCCGGGAGGAGGAGGGAGGCGAAGGCACAGGAGGAGGAGGGGAGGAGAATGAGGAGGAGCCTGGGGAGAAGAATGAGGAGGAGCCTGGGGAGAAGGAGCCCTGGAAACAAGGAAGCGCTGAACGGTCGATCAAAGTAGAGCAGGACGATGAGAACGACGACTGAAAGGACTTTAGTGCATTTAAGCTTTTACTGTTTTTAATGCAACACTTTGTCTTGACACAGTTAAAGGTGGACTCAGATCTTATCGTAGAGCTGCACTTGGAACGTCTTATCACAACGTCATTTATCTGGTCCCAGTTTATCGTCCCATTCAGAAAAGACTTAAATCAGAGCTTCGCATTGGTCTGGTCTGATGAATCAACTAAATGTCTTCAGGATTGCTTCAGGTGCACTGACTGGGATGTTTTTATAAATGCTTGTAAAAAATTTAAATGAATTGACTGAAACAGTGTCATCTTACATCACCTGCAAGGATTTGGTAATCCCCCGGAGATTATGTCATAAATTCCCAAACAACAAACCATGGTTCTCAGAAGATGTGAGGAAAGCCATTGTTGAGAGGAACAAACGGTTTATTTGTGGGGATATGGCTTTGTACCATGAGTCACAGAAAGAAGTTAAAAGGAAAATTAGAATAGCTCAACTTAATTATAAAAATAAAGTACAAAGTCTGTTTACCTCGGGTAACTCTCGCCCTGCATGGGAGGGTGTTAAATCAATGATTGGCATGGAACCCAAAAGGAAGCCAGCTGTCACCAGAAGGGTTACTGATACATCCAATTTAGATTTTTCTAATGAACTCATGCGCGTAGCCAGGGGGGGTTCGAACGAATCGCCCACTTTGCCTATGAAGTCCCGCCTACAACTCCTGCGAGATATAGAACTGTGAGGTGAAGATGACGTTCACTCTGTCCTGGCTTGGAAGGCAACACGGTGGATTCAAACGGTAAAATTACATTGTGGTTTTTGATTCAACTGTTCATTTGTGTATTTTAAGTAGTACCGTTTGATGTTAGAGAGATTAGAAGTGGGTCACGTTTTTATAAGATATGGGATAATGCTAAAACATGCTATAGCTAAGCTAAGTTTGTGACGACGATTTTCGCCATGTTTTTTTCCCTTGTTTTTGTCTATTTCCGCCATGTTGGGAACAGTAATTTATCTGAAATTGGTACCAGTACCCCCATTCTATCCCTAAAGCTAAGTTTACAGTGATAGGACACATACCGGGAGTTACTCACAGGAAGCCTGAAATGGAGCGTCCATGTTTTTCTAATTAGCTTGTTTACACGTTTGAAGTAACGTGTACCACCGCCAATGAACTAAGAGTAGTCCTACAGGTCCACTTTTTCTTCAAACGAACCGCCCCTCATAAAATCCTGGCTACGCCCATGGAACTGAACAGCTTTTATAATCGTTTTAACCTTCATGATTTTAAGAATGAATTGTCTGTTTTTATCAGCGCTGTCCCTGTGCACGAAAATAATGTGCTTATATCTAAAGACATTAAGTGCTTAGACAGCTTAAAGGAGTCAAACAGAAGAAAAGCCCAGGCCCTGATGGTATTGCAGGTCCTCAAAACCTGTGCAGAGCAATTAGCAGATATTCTCTGCCACATTTTTAATAAATCTTTGGAGCTCAGCAAAGTGCAGAACATCTGGAAGTCATCCATCATCGTTCCTGTACCCAAAGTTAAATCTCCAAGGGAGCTCAACAATTTTAGACCAATAGCGCTGACTTATCTTGTTATGAAATCCTTTGAGGGAATTGTAAAACGAGAACTTTTGAGATACACTCAGTGCTGGATCCGCTCCAGTTTGCCTATAGAGCAGGGAGATGGGTGGACGATGCTATTGCATCATTGCTTAACATTACACTTACCGGTACTCATCTGGAAGGAGCAAATAATATGGTGTGTATGCTTTTTATTGATTTTTCCTCGGCCTTTAATTCCATTCAACCCCATATATTGGCAGAGAGATTAAAAGAATGTAATGTGGATATAGCCGTGATTGTGTGGCTAATTGATTTTTTAACAAATGGGTCACAGCGGGTCAAAATAAATGGCACATTGTCCGATGCTGTGGTGTCCTCCACAGGTGCACCTCAGGGTTGCATTTTATCACCTTTGTTTGTTCTTTATACAAACATGTGCCAAAGTCATCATGTGAATCACATTACTGTATAAAGTTTGCTGACAACTCGGTTATTGTGTCTCTGTTTAAAGGAAATGTTCTGACAGGCCAAGATAATGTTCTGCAGGACTTCTTGGTGTGGTGCCAGTCATCCATCCTGTACATTAATGCATCGAAAACAAAAGGGATGAGCATAGACTTTAGGAAGTCTTCTGCCCCTCTCCCTCCTGTTACCATTAATGGTCAGGTAGTGGAAGAGGTGCAAGAATACACGTTTGTTTGTTTTTTTCTTCTTCTTTCGGCTTTTCCCTGCGTTAGGGGTCACCACAGCGATCTAGTCGCACGAAGATTTGGCAGTTGTTTTTACGCCGGATGCCCTTCCTGACACAACCACAGACCACTGAGCAACCACAGCCCTCTGTGTGGAGTAGAGAGCTGATATCTAGGGTTCCCGGGGGAGCAGATGGTGTGGGTTAAGGGCCTTGCTCAAGGGCCCAGAGTGGGGCAGATGAGGGTGGAGACAGGTGTGACCGCTTCACTTATCCCACCCACATCTTTGATGTTGTCGGTACCGGGGCTTGAACCGGCGATCTTCCGATCACAAGCGCACCTTCTTAACCTCTGTGCCACCACTCCCTAGGTGCAAGAATACAAGTACCTGGGCATAATGATGGACAATAAATTGACATTTGAGTCTCAGTCAGACGCAATCTGTCGGAAAGCCCACCAGAGGATGCATTTACTCAGGAAGTTTAGGAGCTTAAATGTTGACTGCATTATTATGAAAATGTTTTACAGCTGTTTTATTGAATCTGTCCTCACTTTTTCGTTTCTCTGCTGGTTTGGGTTGTTGAACTTGAAAACCCGTAATCGCTTACAGGGTGTCATCAAAGAATGCGGGAAAACAATAGGGACTCAAATGAACAACATCATGGACCCATTTAAGTCCAGCTCTATATCCAAAGCTAAAAAAATCTTGGCAAATCCTACTCATCCTCTGCACGCTCAGTTCAATCTTCTGCCTACCTAGGTGTAGAACGAACAGATTAAAAAACTCCTTCATCCCCTTACGTTATTGGATTTAAAAAAAAAAATAGGTTTAAAGACTTATCTCCTTTTTTTTAACGTATTTTTATCTTGGACTCTTAACTTCATGATTTTAAGGGTGAACTGTTTGCTTTTTTATGCTGTACCTTTTCAGTAATGTTTTTATGTATCAATCTTGTTTGAAGGTACTTTTTATCCTGTTTTATATTATAGTTTGTATGAATGTGCTGGCTGTCTCACCACCACTACCTGCTGTAGATGAATTGCCCCTTGGGGACCTAATAAAGTTGAACTTGAACACGGTGCTGAAAAAAAGATGTTTAATTTTTTTTTTAAATCAATCTTTAAAGGTTTCAATTCAGTTTATTTCTATAGCACCAAGTCACAGCAGAAGTCGTCTCAGAGCACTGAACAGAAACGTTCATATCCATAAAAAGCAAGTTAACACTACAGTATGTATATGAGGAGCAGACTTCCAGTTGGGTTTGAAAGGACAGGAAGGAGGAACAGATACACAATGGCAGGTCAAGAATCACATGTTAAGATAGAAATAGTATCAAATGAAAACTATTCCATTTTAACAAATCATTTAAGGAAATGAGGTCAATTTGTCTTCCAGTAATCTAAGTCTATAGCAGCATAACAAGCCAACTCTAGCTATAGGATTTATCCAAAAGGAAAGTCTTAAAGCTGGACAATGTGTAAAGGCCGAGATACAGTGAAGCAGACTCCGTATACGCGCGTATATGCCCGTATACGCGCGTATACGGAGCCTCTGCTACAGCCCGGCTGATGTTCTCGCGTAGATTCTCGTGTTTTCGCTCCAAATTCTACGTCATTTCCTCCGTACCGTCACTTCCGATCGTCACTTCCGGTAGTTTTTCGCTCCACGGAGAGGACTCAACTGAGCTCGCTGATTGGTCACTTTGACACGCCTACTGAAATGATTGACAGATTTCAGTCAGCTCAAAGTGAAACCTATCGTGAGCAGCTCGCTCAGACTTCTGCGGTGTTCTGATACGGTCTTTCTACTATATATGTTATAAAAAGTTCTCTCAGAAATAAAAATAATAACAGGGAGTGCTTTTCCTGCAGCCCACAGCCCACCACAGCCCACCAGGGAATATATAAAACATCGCGCACCCAGGTAGGACCTGAATTCATTCATTTCATTCATCGAGTGAACGGAGGAAGAAGCGGTTACTTGACTTTAGGCAAAAAAACAAAAGAAAAGGCCCGATCAGCGATAAAAAAGAGGAATTTATTTCATTTGTGTAACATACAAAACAGTCCGGAGCCGGGGAAGTTTAGGTCAGACACCGCGCATCGCGTATGCGAATCGCGTATGCGTAGTAAAAAAATACCTTTGCGCGTACTTGCCCTGAGGGGCTACGCGGGGCTACGCTGCGTACGGGGCATACGTACGCTGCGTATTGGCGTATCGTGAGGACGCGCGAGTGTATCTCGCCCTTCAGCCTCATGGACAAAAACTGGAAGTTGGTTCCACAAGAGAGGAGCCTGATAACTGAAAGATCTTCCTCCCATTCTGCTCTTGGAATCTCTAGAACCACAAGTAAACCTGCAGTCTGAGAGTGAAGTGCTCCGTTAGGAAAATATGGAACAATAAGATCTGTAATATAAGATGGAGCTAGGTTGTTGAGGGCTTTGTAGGTTAGAAGTAAAATTTTGAATTATATTCTGGATTTGACAGGGAGCCAGTGGAGAGAAGCTAAAACTGGAGAGAAATGATCTCTCCCACTAACTCCAGTTAAGATTCTGGCAGAAGCATTTTGGATCAACTGCAGATGTTTTAAATACGTTTTTGGACACACAGATAGTAAAGTATTCTTTCACATTTTCTCATCACTCTCTTAACCAAAAAAGATTAAAAAAAAATATTTAAAAAAGGTAAAGGTAAAGCTAACCCAAGTAGTTCCAGGACAAATCCAGACATTAAATCCACGTGTGTCTTGTTTTTATTTGAACCCAAACCTGCTGATGACCACAGAACAACTTTATGAAACTGAAGGAAATCACAAAACACAAGCTGGCAACACCAAAAACAAAACCATCACACCGCCTGCTCAGGAGCAAAGTAAATAAATAAATGTATTAGCAGCACTGAAGCTTCTGCTGCTTTCAAGAAGTTTGCTCCAAAATCAAAAGAAATTTAGTCTGCTGTAACTTGAGACAAAATAAATCAAATATTTTCTATTACAGAAACTTTAAAACTGGTTCTTCAGAGTTAAATCAGGTTAATAAATATAAGAATGTTTTATTTATTTTCTATCTCTGAGGTTTAAAGACCTTTTAAGAGGAACATTCCATGTGTATAAGATGAAAACGGGTGCAGCTCAAATAGCTTTGTCTGTCAAATATTTATGTTGTTCTTAGCTTATTTAGCTCTAGAAGTTAAATAATGTTTATAAGAAGCTTATAAACATCCCAGTCACACACAGCAGCATGAGCTACATTAGTTAGCCTCATTTCTGGAGAACGCCACTTTAAACCTTTTCCACTTTAAAACCTACATCACATCCTGCTGCAGCTGTAAAAACTGCGGTTTGTTGATCAGTAGTGTTTCATTTCTGCAGCCAAAAAAAGAAGTTTTAAAGTCCAAATAAATCAGCTTTTTCTACATGTAACAAAGTGAACAGCCACCGTCTGGTCCGTCTTACCTGAATTTACCAACGTTCAAAAGTAACATTTCTTAAAAAGACGCCGCACTCGGGTTTAGTTTGGCAACTGGAAGTTCAAGAGATTCAGTTCACGTATGGCTCTTTGTTGCTGTTGCCGTCCCATGATCCTCTGCAGGCTGCCCCCTGACTGACGGTAGGTCAGAGGTCAGGTGAAGTAAGGACAGCACGACCCATCCAGAGCAACCCTGTCGATGATCCTCAGGCCGCCGAAGTCGTTTCGGTCGTCTTCGTCGTCTCTGTGGCAGAAGTCACCGTCCTGGTCGTCGAAGTGCGCCGTGTCGCTGGTTGAAGCTTTCTGCTGAGGAGAAGCAAGAACCGAATCAGAAGTCGAGTCGGTTTCATGACTTTTGCTTTCTTCCTTCAAGTTTCTTCTCTAAAGCCCAACAGGAACTGGGGATTTATTTCTGTAATGCTCTAAAATACTGACGTTCTGATGTATAAAACCAGAAGAAGAAGTGATAACGGTGATGTCATCAACTGTCAGCCAAACTTTCTGTAAAAAAAATTATGTAAAAACTCTTTAAACTAAAGCCCGATTGTGTAAAACACCAGTTCATTCATGTAAACTCCAACTACCTGTGATCCGTTTAAGCGTTACAACTACAAACTGTATTCCAAAAAAGTTGGGACATTAAACAAATTGTGAATAAAAACTGAATGCAATGATGTGGAGGTGCCAACATCTAATATTTTATTCAGAATAGAACACAAATCACAGATCAAAAGTTTAAACTGAGAGAATGTATCATTTTAAGGGAAAAATATGTTGTTTCAAAATTTCATGGCGTCAACAAATCCCAAAAAAGTTGGGACAAGTCCATTTTTACCACTGTGTGGCATCCCCCCTTCTTCTTACAACACTCAACAGACGTCTGGGGACAGAGGAGACCAGTTTCTCAAGTTTAGAAATAGGAATGCTCTCCCATTCATGTCTAATACAGGCCTCTAACTGTTCAATCGTCTTGGGCCTTCTTTGTCGCACCTTCCTCTTTATGATGCACCAAATGTTCTCTATAGGTGAAAGATCTGGACTGCAGGCTGGACATTTCAGTACCGGATCCTTCTCCTACGTAGCCATGATGTTGTGATTGCTGCAGAATGTGGTCTGGCATTATCTTGTTGAAAAATGCAGGGTCTTCCCTGAAAGAGATGACGTCTAGATGGGAGCATATGTTGTTCTAGAACCTGAACATAGTTCTCTGCATTAATGGTGCCTTTCCAGACATGCAAGCTGCCCATGCCACAAGCGCTCATGCAACCCCATACCATCAGTGATGCAGGCTTCTGAACGGAGCGTTGATAACAACTTGGGCTATCCTTGTCCTCTCTGGTCCGGATGACATGGCGTCCCAGTGTTCCATAAAGAACTTCAAATCGTGACTCATCTGACCACAGAACAGTCTTCCATTTTGCCACACTCCATTTTAAATGACCCCTGGCCCAGTGCAAATGTCTGAGCTTGTGGAGGTTGCTTAGAAATGGCTACCTCTTTGCACTGTAGAGTTTCAGCTGGCAACGGCGGATGGCACGGTGGATTGTGTTCACTGACAATGCTTTCTGGAAGGATTCCTGAGCCCATTCTGTCATTTCCTTGACAGTAGCATTCCTGTTTGAGGTGCAGTAACGTTTAAGGGCCCAGAGATCACGAGCATCCAGTAGAGTTTTACAGCCATGACCATGGCAACTGGAAGTTCAAGAGATTCAGTTCACGTATGGCTCTTTGTTGCTGCTGCTGTCCCATGATCCTCTGCAGGCTGCCCCCTGACTGACGACAGGTCAGAGGTAAGATGAAGTGAGGACAGCGATTGCTCCAGATTCTCTGAATCTTTTGATGATGTTATGCACGGTTGATGATGATAACTTAAAAGTCTTTGCTATTTTACGCTGGGTAACACCATTCTGGTATTGCTGCACTATCTTTCTGCGCAACAATGGTGGAATTGGTGATCCTCTTACCATCTTGGCTTCTGAGAGACACTGACACTCTGAGAAGCTCTTTTTATACCCAATCATGTTGTCAATTGACCTAATTAGTGTTAATTGGTCTTCCAGCTGTTCGTTATATGCTCAATTTCCTTTTTCCAGCCACTTATTGCTACTTGTCCCAACTTTTTTGGGATTTGTTGACACTGTGAAATTTTGAATCAACATATTTTTCCTTTAAAATGTTACATTTACTCAGATTAAACTTTTGATCTGTCATCTATGTTCTATTACGAATAAAATATTGACATTTGCCATCTCCACATCATTGCATTCAGTTTTTATTCACAATTTGTTTAGTGTCCCAACTTTTTTGGAATCCTGTTTGTACAAACACGGCAAGTTTTTACAACCGACTGGAAACTAATTACAGTAGTCACTTGCTACTTCGCGGTTCAACTTTTGCGGACTCACTTTTTCAGAGTATATGGCGGAGCTTTAGGGCCACGCAAAAAAATAAAAATATTACTTGTCATGTTAAAGGTTCAGTATGCAGTTTCTGTAGAACTGCAGCACTTAGAAATATTTTCAACAGGCAAAGCATTCTGATCCCTCCCCCTCAGAGCCATATGTGGCTCTGCCCCCTTGTGGTCTGTTGAATTTCAAATTCAAGCTCTGTTTTTATTGGCTGATTCAAATTCAAGCTCTGTTTTTATTGGCTGGTTACAAACTCTGTTTTTATTGGCTGGAAAATGGCGGGTCACCTTTTCTTTTTAGAAATGCTTATTTACCACCTGGAGAAGCAAGGGGACAATATTTTTTTTTTTTTTTTTCAGAGATTACCTGGCTAACATCAGTCTGTCAGGAGGTAGTGACAGAGTGAAGAAATATGTTCATAAAAAAAGCTACATACTGAAGCTTTAAGAAAAACAAATTTAAAAGCCATAAAATTACGAGAATAAAGTTGTATGAGACTTTTTTATTTTTAACAGCCGTTATTTTATTTTTTCCACAAGTCGAATCCACGCGACTTGTCAATCAATCCAGTAGGTGTTTCAGCAAATGATCAATCCGAAGCTAAAATGAGTTGTAAAATTATTAGAACTCTGACACATTAAGCAGGTTTACCCCATTTTAACTGTGGTAAAATGAAGAATGTTTGTTAAACTTTATTGTTATCGACGCTCTTACTCAAAACCTGTTCCAATATTTCCACCTAGGGATGTAACGGTACACGTGTGTGTACCGAACCGTTTCGGTACGGCACGTTCGGTTCGCTCCACCTACGTACCGTTTCGGTTATTTTTTCACTTAGCAGCCCTAGCTTCTGGTTGCGGTCTGCTGTTTGGCAACGTTATGGCTTCCTTGTTAAAAGACGAGATTCCTTGTTAAAAGACGAGCGCAAATCCAACGCTGTGTGTTGACGTTGTTTCACGGAGATTAGGTCTGCAGCAGCAACACGTCTAACTTGTTAACGGAATTGAAACGACATCACCCGAATGTGAACGTCTTCTACAAGCAAGAAGAGCAGCTTCTTGAAAACACAGCTAACAGCAGCTGCATTTAAACAACCTTCATCAGCAAATTCAGATTAGTCCAGATCAATAACACAAGCTGTAGGAGTTTTTAAAGCTCTGGATCTACGTCTGAATGTTGTTGATGCACCAGCTTTAAAGTTCTTGAGCCCCACTAAGACATCCATCACGTCAACACTTCAGCCAAAAAGTTCAGCACTTTATGAAAAAGTTAAAACTGATATTGTCAACAAGCCCTAGAGCTGATTAAAGCCCTGATGATGATGACCGAGAGATTTAACCACCTCAACCGTTCAAGAAGAGGTATTATTCTTTTATTATTTTTTATCTAATTAACCTTTTTAATTTAAAATTATAATCTTATTAACTTTTTTTTTTACCTTTTTGTGTTTTATTTCCAGTCTGGGACAGAGGTAGCAGCTGACTTCTTCCACTTCAGGGAAATCCTGCAGCTAAGAAGTCTGTGATGACTGAACTCTGAACTTTTCCAGGGACCTGTCCCACCTGGAGTAGCAGGTCCAAGAAGAGGTTGTGAGTAATGAGGACGAATACAGCCACACTGCTGCTACTGTTGTTATTGAGATGATTTTCTCCAATAGGAGATATTCACTGCAACTAGATCTGTGCTTTTAGCAGAAAATGTGGACAAGTTGGTATTTTTGGACAAAAACTTAAAACTTGATTATTTAGATTGTAAACAGTCTGCTGCTGCTTTTGTTCTGGTTCTGGCTGTTATTGTATTTATTAAGATTTTTATTATTGTTAGTATAGTTTATTTATTGTAAAGAGTGCCGTTTATTTAAAATATCATCCAAATGGGTCTTTTTATTTATTTTTATACAAACGTATTGTTTACTTGACACATTTTCAAAATAAACATTTTATAAGTCTTTATTTTTTTTATTTATTTTTTTGTACCGAAAATTAACCGAACCGAACCCTCCTTGTAATTGAACCAAACCGAAATGTGATTTTAGCGTCCCATTACACCCCTACTTCCACCTGCTGTTGTGTTTTTGTATGCTGCTTCTGGGATGCACATACGTGACATCATTACATCAGGACTTCAGTGTTGCCAGATTGGGCAGTTTACCACCAATTGGGCGCTTTGCATTCTGATTTTGCGGGTAAAAATTTATTTGGGCGGGTGGAGATAATTTGGGCAGATTTGGAGTCAGATCTGCGGTTTCTGAGTTAACCCATTAAACACATTTCAAACTATCATTCATCATCATTGGTTCAAAGCTCCTCTGACCTTTCTCCATCACTAAGTGGCTGTTGTCAGGCTATTGCCAGGGTGTTCACAACAGAGAACTGGTGAGACAGTTTTAGTGGACACCTCGTTGAGTGGGCTGGCCCGTTGTAGTGGTACGTTGGAGCGGCCGCCATATTGGATGTGGCAGAACTGCCAGTCAACTGATAGAAGGAAATGGACTGAACTTCATAAATGGACAGTCTGGGGCTGAACAGCTCAATGTGTAACTGGCTGCTAGACTTCCTGACCGGGAGACCACAGGCAGTACGGGTCGGGAATAACACATCCAGCACCATCACATTGAATACAGGAGCCCCACAAGGATGTGTGCTGAGCCCCCTTCTATTCACCCTGCTAACACACGACTGCACACCATCGTACAGCTCCAACCACTTCATCAAGTTTGCGGACGACACAACAGTGGTGGGTCTCATCAGCAACAACGATGAGACGGACTACAGGGATGAGGTGAGCCGCCTGGCCTTGTGGTGCGGACACAACAATCTCACTCTCAACGTGGAGAAGACAAAAGAGATTGTTGTGGACTTCAGGAAGAGGGATGCCCAACATGCCCCTCTGACCATCAACAACACCACAGTGGAGAGAGTGGACAGCACCAAGTTCCTGGGAGTGCACGTCTCAGAGGACCTGTCCTGGAGCAGGAACACTGCATCACTGGCCAAGAAGGCTCACCAGCGCCTCTACTTTCTCCGCAAGCTGAATAGAGCTGGAGCTCCAACCCCCATCATGTGCACCTTCTACAGGGGCGCCATAGAAAGTGTCCTGACCAGCTGCATCACGGTGTGGTATGGTGCATGTACTGCATCCTGCCGAAAGAGCCTCCAGCGTATAGTGAGAGCAGCTGAGAAGATTGTCGGCACCTCCTTGCCCTCACTACAGGACTTACACAGCAACCGCCTCACTCGGAAAGCCCTCTGCATGGCAGGTGATCCCACACACCCACTACACAGCTGCTTCAGCCTGTTGCCATCGGGGAGGAGACTGAGGAGTCTCCAGGCTCGAACCAGCAGACTGAGAGACAGCTCTGTTCATCAGGCAGTCAGGATGCTTAACACTCTGCCAGCTCTGCCCTCCCTCCCACTTGTACTGCCTTAATCACAAAAAACTTTCACACATTACCACACAACACAAAGTTTTTAACACTGGACTCTGTGTCATCAATACGGGTCATTCACTCAACTCACGGTCATGTGCTCATTCAGTTTGCACTACTTCTCATATTTGCACTAATGTTTGTATTACATTACTGCCTATAGTCATACTACTGTTTACATTTACTGTTGACATTTATTACTACTGTTGACATTTATTACTACTGTTTACATTTATTACTACTGTTTACATCTAGACTTTTTATATCTACACTACTGCTGATATACAGTATACAGGTAGTCCCCGACTTACGAGCGAGTTCCGTTCCTGCGAGTTGCTTGTAACACGAAAATTCGTAATTTGGAACACGAAGCACGTGTTCTCGTAAGTCCGGATTTTCGCTCGTAAGTTGGAACATTTATGCTAGCGCTTAGGGCTGTGCGATATGACGATATATATCGTGGGGACGATAGAAACGTGTCTATCGTGCTACTTTCCTTCTATCGTCTCTATCGTGATAAATAAGAATAAAAAAATAACTGTCGCAAATAAGCTTCATATTGTGGTTTTGCGAGATGACGGCGCGGCTTTATGTTTGACGCACGCGCGGGTTTGCGACACATGCTTTACGTGTTAAACTCGAGAGCAACAGAGCCGCAGGCGCATGAAGCCGGTGTCTCAACAAGGAGAAAACAGCTGCACAGGCAGCCCAAGAAGAATAACTTTTACCAAAAAGAGGGGGAAGCTCACCTTGTTAGCTTCCATTATTTCGCTCCGCTGAAACTCTGAGACAAAATGGGTCCAGAGGACACGAACCCAGAGTCCAACCGAGTCCGAACTCGGGTCCAGTTAACCAATACAAAACAGACCAGAGACACAACAGAACCGCAATCAAACGCAACGTTTTCTCTTTTCTGTTTCTTGCTTTGTTTACTCAAACTTCAGAGCGGATTTCTTCTTCGTGAGTTTCATTAGCAGCTGTTGTTTTACCGCCACCTGCAGGAAAAATTTGGACCAAAGTAGAAAAGGAGTTGTTTGTTTGTTTGTTAGTTTATTCATTTTATAAAATGAAATACAACAATTAACGTATTCATAATAGAAAAAAATAATAAAATGAAAGGTAGCAGATGAAGAATAAATCTTATTAAATCTGCTCCTTATTCATCTAATAACAGTTCAAACAATATTTTCTATAATAACAAAATAAGTAAATAACTCAGTCAATTTTCAATTCACATATATCACACATTAAATTAGATTCATTTATATTTTTTTAGCAATTCATTTTTTACCAGTTTCTTAAATACAAGGAATGATTTGTCATTTGGCATTAAGTCATTCCATAATCGTACTCCTTGAATTAAGGTAGATCTTAGGTAGATCTAGTTTCTACTTTGGTCCAAATTTCCTTGTTCTTTTTGTTCACATTCTTATAAATGTAACTATCTGTAGTAAAATAATAAAATAAAAAAACTTTGGTCCAAATTTTTGCTGTCACACACACACACACACACACACACACACACACACATCGTGTTGTATATATCGTGATATATATCGTTATCGTGATATAAAAAAGTCCATATCGTGATATATGATTTTTTCCATATCGCCCAGCCCTAGCGCTACTACGAACACTCGTTTTTCATCAAAAACATTCATATTAGTTCATAAACATGGTCGGAAACATGTTTCCAAACGGTTAGCTAACACACTTTCATTTAAAAACACAAAAAAGTGCTGTATTTTTTACAAATTTACTTCTCTTTCGCCAGCTCGTAAGTCCGGGACCTCGTATGTAAGAGCCCTCGTAAGTCGGGGACCTGTATATTCTTTTTACTAGCCTTATTGCATAATGCCACTTTGTCTCTATACCAATATCAACTACCTCATACATATACTGTGTACATTAACCCCATATGCTGCTTTGTCACTCTTTACAAATGTCAAATGCCAGAACC